>OMPJ01013576.1:3372-28153 GCA_900312935.1 Carapus acus | reverse complement strand
AGAGTGGCGTTACCTAAGGAGGATTTCGGGGCATCGCGGTCGTCTGGAAAGATAAGGTTATGACCTGTCACTCACCGTGATATTACGGGATCATGAGCGCCGCACCGTTTGAAAGGAGACGGGGGATGCTGAGGGGCGCGTGTGTGTGTGTGTGTGTGCGTGCGTGTGTGTGTGTGTGTGTCCTGACGTCCTGACAGCTTCTATCTCCACCCTGAGTCCAGCGTGCTCGTGGCTTAGTGAGTCTCCTCTGAAATAGAAGCTGGGGCTAATTCAAAGAAAAGCTAGCATGGAAGATCTCATTAGCGATGACCGTTAGCGGACGGGACAGGAAAGCCGACGTTGGTTTCACCGACCCTTCAAGTGAATAGATACTGTAGATGGGGGGATCGGGACGCCGTTTCCGTGTGGTTTGGGAATTTTGACAGCTGCCGAGCAACATCGAACGCGATTGAGAGGTTCGCGCACAACAAGGTACGACGAGCGTCTCGGTTTGAGCCAGATGGACCGACGCAAAGACTTGGAAGCGGTTTAAGAAAAGAAGCAGATACGCCACGATCCGAGCCCCATTATACGCAGGTGCGACAATAACATATGGCAGCCTTGACGCTGACGCTAATGTATTCGACGCGGTTGCTAAGAAACATTTGGCGACGGCGTTCGGGTCGGCCTCGGCTGAGGAGAGGAGCGGCGGCTGTGATTTAGTCGACCAAACACCCTTATCAGCCGGGGCCTCCTCTGCATTAACTTGGAATTAATTATGGTCTGGCATTTTCTCCGTACTGCTCGTCCATACTGAGGACGGAAGGGAGGGAAACGCAGGAGAGAGAGACAGAGAGAGAGAGAGAGAGAGGGGTTGCTCGATTCAAACTCTGTCCCTGTGTCCATCTCTGTCGCGAGGAACCTCGAGAATCGGTCAAATGGTGCGAGTCCCATTTGTCCACACAACAGCGATCAATCTGATCCAAACCAAACTCAGATTGGACAAGTGTCTCATCCGCTGTGCCACCATGTTTCTAAACCCCCCAACCTGGCTGACGCAGGTGTCTTCGTAGACCCCAAACACCTGCGAGTCTCCATCTATCACCAGACGCTGCAACACACCAACAAGAAGATGTTCCCCAAGACAGATCTACTGTCCTGATAAGAACAATGAACCTTTAAGTACCTCCACAATGCCTCATCCATCGCTTGAGGTCTCAAAGCTCTTCCTCACAACTCCTCTCTCAACTTTCTAGCAACCTGTCAAAGCATTTTTTGTAGATTTATGGGTCCTCTCAGAGGATAAAACAAATTTATGTTGATGTTCTTGACGCAACATTTGTATCCATCTAACTACTTTGACACATCTGAACAATGGGATGAGAGAAGATCGAGGACGGTCTCTCTCGCCGTCGATTCGGCCCAGTGTTGCAGGAGACACTTAGCCGTTTACTCGCCGACGAAGGAAACAACACCGCCTTTGAGGTCGCGGCCAACAGATTTCACACCGAATGAGCGCCGTGGCACAACTTCCGCGACGATACGACTCGTTGCGGTCCTGCGCGGAGCTGTAGCTGCTGCCTAAGTGGCCGAGGCGTCTGTTTGGCAAGGAGACGCCGCTCGCCGGGACGAACAAACGGCAAATAAGCAGAAAGTCGCTCATGAATGTAATTAGAATTTCAGCGGATTGGCAAGACAACTTCGCTGGCATTTTATATTACTTTCACTCTTCTTTCGAGTGGTTAGATATCGAATTGGAACATTTCCACTGAGAGAGAAGCTTCAGAATAGCAGTGTAAGATTTTATGGGGATGGTGTCAAAGTTTCACACTGTCTTGTAAAATCCAGAATCACGGAGCAGAAGAAAGAAACAGGAGACGGTGTTTAGATTTCTTGCTCGCCGCACATGTTCCAACTTTTAGCAGCTCTGCTAGAATAACTACACAATCCAGAGGAAATTAGCTTTCCGGCCATGGTCCCATTCTCGATTTGAGGAAATGGAGCCAGCAATCTTCTGGCCTCCGAGTATTATTGTTACATAACACGTATGGCTGCCACAGGGCGATCGGGGGAACGCTGGCAGATGTCATTTAGCGGGAATTTCACAGATATACTGACGCTCGCTGGCTCTACAGAGTGAGAACTGATGGCTGAGAGCAGATTGCGAGTGCCGGGCGACCTTCCTGTGACCCCTTTCCACATTTCGCCAGCGCGCCGACTCTTTCGTCAGGTCGCTGGTGACAGTCGCAGGCTGGGAGGCGAGGCGAGGCGCAGCGTTCGCTCCGAGCGTTGCCGGCGGTGCCTCTGTGAGCCCGGCAGCCTCTTTCGCGTGGCCGTGAGAGGTCAATCTCCAGAAGTTTGACATCTGTGATCGGAATTCAGAGCGAAACGAGTGTTACACAGCGATCCTGCAGCCCCCCGAGGGGGCGCGGGAGGAGACGATGATACATCCGCTCGCTGGGAAGAGAAGCATTTTTCCTTTGCCGTCGTCGGTTCAGAGGGAAACGCGACGACGCCTCTTCGGCGAGGAGAGCCGACCTGCCATCTGTTAGGGCGTTTAGTTTTGGAGTGCGGCGGCTCGTTATATTTGAACAAATTCGACTCCCAGGCTGTCAAAAAAAAAAGAGGAGCGAGAGGAAGGTAGGCTCCCCTTCCCCCTCCCTCGGGGGGAGCGTCTTTGTTGTGAGGAAATAAATCCTCCTCTTGATTAGACAAGCTCAGCATGGGGCGCGGAGACGAAGCCATGCCGAGGATTTACACCATTCAGACGAGGGGCGTCATAATTGATGTGAAAATTATATTAACACTAATTAAAAAAACTCCATGAAATTATCTTCTCGGGGACTTAATGTCCGCTTTGCGTCGCAGGAGCCGAGTATCGCCGCGGGGGTAAAGTAAGGGTTTACTTGGGAAGTCGTCCTCGTTGGAGACGAGAAGCTACTGGTACCGACCTCGATCCAATCGGCGGCATTGAGCCCGGCCTGCCTTTTTCTTCTCTCTGGACCCAATCTACCGCCTCCCTGTGCCTGCCAGGCTGCTCCTCGTGCCTTCTAATCTTGGAAAATGGAACAAAATATGTGTATATATATATATTCATGAGTTTTTTTGTAACACAGGCCATGGCGGTGGAAGTAGTACAGCGGCAAAGCAACATGGGATTCCCACGATAACTCTGTTCATATATTGATTTTTCTGTATGGAAACGAAAAAGCGGCAACAAATCCTCTCTCGCTCTCCCGCTCCCCCTCTCTCTCCCTCTCCCTCTCTTTCTCTCTTTCACATTATCGTGCAGCTTGGCAACAGTTGATCATCGCCACATTCGGCCTGGCAAAATCACAGCGGCTGCAACTCAACTCAACTGTTTCTTCATGTAAAATAGATTCGTGACAAATATCAAAATCAAATCGCTAACGTGGTCTTGCTATAGCTTCGATACATCAGGCAGGCTGCATCTATCGAAACATAATCAGTTGTGTATCCTCCATCCTATCAAAGTTGTGCAGAGCCGCTTCACGACGTAGCTGCATGAACATCTGCAGCGACAAGAACATTTGCCTGAGCGTGTGTGTGTGTGTGTGTGTAAGTGTGTCAGGCACACACGCTGTGTGTCGCTCCGCTGCGCGTCCCCACGCTCAACACCTAGAGCAAATCCCACAAGGGGGGAGAGGACAACATTGGTGGCAGGTGTCTTGTCTCACCTTATCTTAGCCATTTCTTATCTTATCGCGCAGCTAACCGCTCCTCATCGGCATAACCTGACCTCTGACCTCGGAGGGGGCGAGTGAGGATTCGTCCTCTCCTGTCGATGAGCCCATCCTACGCGAGTGACTCGTTTCGTTAATCCTCGATGACTGTGAGGTTGAGGTTGAGATCGGATCAGATCTCCTTCTCCATCCTCTCCATTTAGCCGCGCTCCTTTTGAACGCAGCCACATATTTGGCGATGGGCTTCCGCGCCATTAACGCACTTAAGCGCATCACCCTGTATCGCCATCTGCTCCCGGGAATCTATTTCCGATTTGCGTGTGCGAGTCACTCTGTCGTTACAACAACCAGCCAGAAGAGCCGGCTGGAATCACCCTGATGGAGGCGCTATTCTCAAACACGCTAATGTCTCAGCATGGGGCCCCTCACACATTTCTTTATGTCTTAAAGAAGACATAAAGAAATGTGTGCTGTAAGCGGGGCGACCCCGTGTATACACTTTCCATACAAAAGTCCCAAACACAACATGTTGTTATTTTCACACTGCATCTAACATCAGTTTGAGGCCAAAACACCATAAATCCAACTGTTGAAGACATTTTTCAGATTAAACTGACAAAATATAACAAATTCTCACATGTGTGAAGCCATAAATTACTGCTCGCCAACAGCATCTGCTTGCTTGTTTCCTTATCTGTCCTCAAACGCGCACACATTCTGACACACACGCACGCACGCACGCACGCACGCACACAAACACACTTACACGCTGCTGTAACCTAGAATCCTGAATTACGAGCCTCGGCCGAGGCTTCCAGCGCATACAAAACACGCTGAGAAATGCTGCCATCGACATTCTCCAGAGAAGCAAAGGCAGGATATCGATCCAAGTCTGTACATGTGCTGGCCTGTGTGCCTGCGTGTATCCCAGTGTGTGTGCGCCAGTGTGTGTGGGTGGGTGGGTAAGTGTGTGTATGTGAAGTCACGGCTACGTGCCAGAGTTAGGGGATGTTGGCTTGCATAAACGTGACCGATCAGGCTTTTAAAATCAGGTCTTGGCACATATCGCGGCGGTGAGAGGCGATAATTGCGCTGCTGGACCTCCGCTGATTCCAGCTGCTGACGACCCCGGACAGCTCCGTGGTGCTGAAGAGACTTTTTCAGCACCACGGAGAGCTCCGCTCCCGCCGTGCACACACGTTTACACGCCCGGCGGCTCCGAGCTCCGCAACTGAGGGGAAGAACATCCGAGGAGGCTCGTTTAGCACCATCAGAGGAGAAGATCTCCGCTTCTTGAGAGGTTCTCCGGCTTCACGAGTGCCAAAACCGGGAGCAGAGGACGGGACTCTTACAGTGGAAGGGGTGACAGGTGACAACTGGCACCGGGAACCCGTGCCAGCCATGTTACCGTCTCTCTCTCTCACACACACACTCACAGATTTGGTTCCTCACACCTTCGCTTGTTTGCGCGGTGTGTATTCCGAGCGGAGGAGCCCGATTGGGGCCATAAATCACTCCGCCGCCTCGCCGTCTCCCAGCAGGTGGAGGGAGAATTCGCACCTCTGCGGGAGCGCCGGGACTCACGCCGGACAACCGGCGGGCGGACGGCGCCGCTCCGAGGCTGCGTCTCGCCCCCTCCGAGCTCTCGCCCGCAGTCACAAACTAACTAAAGAATGGAATAAAGACAAAGGCGCGCCATCAGCGTCTCTCACTAAGACCGTGATATGCGCAAGACGAGAAAGAATAATATCTTGAGAGAGGTAAAGAAAAGAAAACAAACAGCCGCCGCTTACCTGCGGTGGTCGGTCGGGACGCGGGAGTCAAAGCGGAGAAACTGATGCGGCCGATTTCCACCAAACTGGCGATCCGGACACTTTTCACTCCTCCTCCACCTCCTCCTCCTCTTCCTCCTCCCGCTTGCCAGGCGCGTATAGGTGTGTACGCGTGTGTGTCAGTGTGTCAGCGCGTGTGTGTCGGACTCGGTGCGTCCCGCAACTCTCAGCCGCGGCGTGTTACCATCCTAAGGCTGCTCTCCGCTCCGCTCCTCTCCTCTCCTCCCTCTCTCGCTCTCTCTCCCTCTCTCCCTCTCCGCGCTCCGGCTCTGTCCTTTTTCAACTCCTCTCGCTCCCTCGCCTCCTGACGTCAGCCGAGCCGAGCCGCGCCGCGCCGCGCATGCGGTGAGGCTGCAATCCGCTCAGAGCGTCACCTGTGCGTGAGAGTGATTCGCGATTGAGACAAATAGGAAAGAATATCGCGCGTCGAATTAACGAATAAATGAATAGATGAATAAATAGTCCCCATTCTCTGATCTGCTGATGCGTTCAACGGCAATCGGAGCTCTAATTTGTCATATATAAGCGCGGGGCGACCATATCGTTCTTTCTCCTTCCTTCATTCCCTCTCTCTCTCTCTTTCGAGATGCCCACTAATCCACTCGATAAGACTCTATTAACACACTTGTCTGAGCTTCAAATCTTATGCAATTATGGGGAAACTGACTCGCCGCGAAGAAAAAATAATGGGGAAAATGTGAGGGCGTTGTTTGTTTATTTGTTTGTTGACGTTTTTACCCTCTCTCTCTCTCTCTCTCTCTCTCTCTCTCTCTCTCTCTCTCTCTCTCTCTCTCTCTCGCTGCCTGTGCTCTCTGCTCCTCTCAGCCGAGTGGCAGAACTGAGTGAGAAGTGGGGAGGGAGGAAGTGCTCAGGCGAGGGATGTGACAGACTTTAATCATTTGGACCCCAGAATATTTCCTTTTCTTATCGCAACCCTGGGTCATGTCGGAAAGCATCGTGAGGAAGGTCCAGCCCTTCACCATCGGGACTAGGCTGTCTGTCCCCGCCGTGCCAAAATGCCAGGACTTTACCGCCGGTTATCTCCAAAGCCCGAGTCTGGATAACTGCACGCTCCAGCACAACCTGAACTCGCTCTACCTCAGCCGAGCTCAGCTCTGTGCACGTGGACCCTGTCAGGTCTCCCCCATCGTCCAGCAGGTCAAACCCAACAGGGAGGACATGGCGGCAGAGGACCACCTCAACCAGAACGTCACGCAGCCCTCTGCCGTGTCCCGGTCCATCAAGAAGATCACCATCTCCAGGAGCAGGGACGCGACAGAGGACACGCTTGCGGCCGGAACCTCGGAGAGACTCCCGCTCGTGGGGCCCACGTTGGCCAACAACAACAACAACAACAACATCAGCACCGCCGCCGCCGCCGTGTCTGATCCACATCTGCCCAGGATTGTTGGGGTGAGCTGTGAGAACAAACCCAACACTCAGTTTAAGGTAAGGGATCTTGTTAGCGAAGGCTGACTTACAGCACGTGTTAAGTTTTCACTCAATAAATCCATAACTACAGCAATTTGCGATCATTTATGGAGCATAAAATGTGTATAAATACCTCAGGTGCAATTTAACATCATTTAGCTTTGACCCCGATCCACATATGTGGCGATTGATGTTTCAAAAATGAAGGCTATTTTGGTTTTATGCATGAGTTTAATGTTTTGTATGGTATTAGGAGTTGACTGTGAATTCCACTTCAATCTAAAGAGAAAACAGAGCCACGTTGTTTTTCATCTCTGCTCCTTCGGCACTACTCTGGCTTAACTGGGATTTCTGTGGTGGTTAATCACAGCATTACAGAACTGTCCACGTTTGTTTGTGTATAAGTATTCAAACAGAAATGACCAAGTTTTGTTATTGAAAACACGCCTGGGAACGAAAGAGGGGCAAAGGCATTTATCAGCGACTCATTTCGATAACACCGTCACTTCCCTCGCCTGGAGAGATTTTTAATTGCGTTTGTGGCCTCGCGCAGCATTCCCCAGCCACTCGCATGTACTTCTTGTTTTGTAGGTTTTGCTGAGGAGAGAGAGTTGCGACGAGTACGTGTCCATGCAGGGACAGAGCACAGCTGAACAGGACGGCAAGAAATCGATACAGCAGGTAGAACGTTGGAACTTAAACACTCATCACCAGCACATAAAGCGCCAAATAGATTTGTATCGTACGCATGAAAAACATTACAACAGCATCTGAAAATGTCAAGGAGGCGAAAGCAAAATCAATTAAATCAACCACAATAATTCCAAACAGAGATGTGAAGAGGTATTGTCCAGATCTCTGCTGTTATTGTTTTAAATTGCATCAGATTTTATAAGCAACAATGGCTCAGGATAAATTGGATAGAAAAAACTGAAGTGTAATCACATTCAGATTTGGGTTGTTAAATCTTTTCATCGAAGTATTGTTATTATTTCTGTTCTGAAGCAGTGCAGTCTTATAGCCAAATGTGGGTTTGATGAATTTGTGAATTTAGGAAGTGAAGTCATGTGCTGTGTCTGCCAGACTTAAAAAGCTTATTATATTATACGTTTGGAACTGAGCTACGCAAAAGGGGAAAAACAAGTAATGTGAGCAACGTGTCGCCTAACATGTTACAAATGGAGCTCGCAGCGTAGTTTTTTTTTTTTTTTTTGGCGTACGCCGGGTTGAAAAGAACGTTCTGTCTGAGAGAACGTCCATCGGTGGGGCTGCATCTCAGCTCCTCCGGCTCCTGGAGTCGTCGGCGTGTGGCTGACGTGCTGTGTTGCTGCACACAGGCGAGCCTCACTGGAAAACATGAGCTCAGGGAAGATGTTAACAAAAGAAAGGGCCCGAAATAACACGCAGACGCGGGCGAGCCTGCACCTCACGCTGTGGAAGCCTTTACATACACGTGCCGCGGCTCTACCTCGCATGCTATTTCTATAAAAAGCAAAAACGTGATCATCCGGCCTTTGTGTCGGATTTTGTAGTTGCCGTTACCTGCTCAGGTATGAGGGAAGGAACCTGATCTTCAGAGGTGATATGTTTACATGTGAGGCTGACAAGAAAAAGTGCAAAACATCTACGGATCTGTCCATTCCTGCTTCCTTTTACGTGCCCAGATGTTTCCTGACTTTGAGGCGGCAGGAATGCCTGTCCGTTCAGGGAAGCCATGCCAGCCGGGTTTATTTCATCTCATGTAGTGCTGACAGCTTTTTTTTTTTTGTTGTTCTTTTTTTTCCTACTTTGGCCGGCCTGGCGCATGTTGCAGTGTTTCCTTGTTGTTAAAAATAAAGCGTAAATGGAAGCTTCACTTAAGCGCCGCTCTTTGTTTATACGTTTACCACGTCTGGTTAGATCGCAGCGTCCAGGCCGCAGAGGAAAGAAGTCCACCCGTGTGCGCAGGATGAAGAGTCGGCAGCCGTTACGTCCCAGAGCGACTCCCTCGCCCACCGCAACTCCCTCTTCAGCAAGGAAGCAGTGCAGGTAAACTGTGAGACATGTTTGTCCTCGCTCGGCTAATGAGTTTATCAAACACTGGCAGCTGCGATGGGGCTGGACGAAATGCTGCGGCTGCTCCTGGGACGTCCTCACCTCACCTGCCAGTCAGAACTTGACAAATGTTTGACACAGAGTGGAGGCTGTCCTCTGCAGAGGTCAACGCACGTCCCTTAGCAGTTATTTTGTCCTCAGGAAGTGTAGGAGCTGAAGGGGAGGGAGCGAGGGAGGGAAGGACGGGGAGAGAGAGCGCGCAGACCGCCACAAGTGAAGCAATTATTTGGAGATGAGATCATTGTTTGGCTCCATCTCTTCACGCCTATGGCCCACAGAGATTCAGCCAAGCTGCACAACTGGCTGCGTTATCTCATCGCGGCGTCCGCCCCGACACACAAGGACATATTTCAGGGAGTTCGGCAAAGGGACACTTTGTCCAGCGATGGGCTTTTGCCCGGACCACAAAACCTGCAAGTGATCTGTGAGTGTTTTGGATTTGTGGGATTGAGGACAATAATGCACAGAGATGTTATCAATTAGATGTTTCATTTTACGGCCTCTGGTAATCCCTTATTGGGTAGTGCTCGAGCCCCGTAGGTCAGGGTTCCATGGTGACGAGGGAGATGTTACAGCTTCTGTCAAGGGTTCCATGGTGTAATGCTGAGCACTCTGGACTCTGAATCCAGCGATCCGAGTTCAAGTCTCGGTGGAACCTGAGTTTTTGTGGCTCACTATGCTGAGATTTTGTCCCAAAACCTGATGCAAAGTTCTTTAAGTAGATGCAGTATTGAAGTGTCATTGAGCAAGAGAGAAAGCGCCCATCTGCCCCATGGGTGTCTTATTGAGTGGAGGATCAGTGTCCAGCTCAAGGAGACTGGCAGATTGGATCCTTTTAGCCACAGAAAAGCCATGCCAACACAAAAGAGTAGGTTCCACCGAGATTTGAACTCGGATCGCTGGATTCAGAGTCCAGAGTGCTCACCATTACACCATGGAACCCTCAACTGAAGCTGTTAAATTTCCCTTGTCAGTGATTAATTTCTTTGCCTTGCTAATGGACCCTTCCATGTCACTCCTGGAGGAGCAAGGGAATAAACCAGCAACCTCTCCAAAGTCTGGACTTCTGTTGGGGCTCATTAGCTGTGCTGAGCAGAGAAGACAACCCGTTGCAACTGAAGTAGATTGTTTTAAATCTCAATCTCACTAAAATAACCCAGGTGGGGTCCAGTCTGTCTTGATGGGGCAGTAGTGGACCAATAGCTGCGACTGAAACGTGTTATTGCAGCATTTACGTGGCCGCTGAAATGGAAGCGAGGTTTCCCGAGAGAAACTTTTACGGCCTTTATGACGTTTCAACCCGAGAGAGCAAAGCAGGTCGCCACATGGAGAAGGACGGCGAGAGCCAATCTGTCTACGAAGCGGCCCTGCAACACGTCTTGGCTTTCATCGTCTCATTTTCGCGATAAAGAAAAATTCACTCCCTGTGCGATGCCTGTGCCAAGACGCGTTGCTAAATTACCGCCCTGAAAAAAAAAACGTTGCGGATAAACATTTGGCAAAGACGTGATGAAAAGGTGAGATCCTTTCGGGGAAGAGGAGCTAGTTAAACTTAGCACATCATAATCACGTCCATCGGGATTTATTTCCAAGTCCGTCCCGTGTTTTCCTGCATAACCGCAGACGTCCGCATTAATCCAGACACAGCCGCTATTCTTCCTGACCCAGACTGAGGCCGAACTGTACATTTTGATAAACAGTCCATTGTCGTGGGGTGAACAGGAAGAAACAAGGGAATCATAGACTTCCTGTATGAGGTCATTATATGCCACGGGAGCCAGCGTGTGGAGATAGGGGGCGGCCTGTTTTGTAAAGCACTTTTCCTTCTGTTCAACCCCGAAATACCTCGGCTGTCCCGGAGGCCTCGTAAAGTTAATGACCTGCCTCTCGGAGGAGAAGTGACATCACGCTTTAATCCCATGCAAAGAGTTGTTTAGTAGCCGCGTCATGTGAGCTGTTGATGTTTTATTGGCGCGGAGGAGGAGTGGCAGCCTGTTATTTAGTGTCAGCGGCAAATTCCGCTGGAAATAAAGCTTTGCTTAATGTTTTAACGGGTCGTACGTGCGTGTTGGCCGTAATTAGACATCAGGCTGCGTTGCATAGAATGAACTGAAAAATAACGTTCCTTCCACACAGAGGGTTGCTAGTCTGTCACTGTAGCCACCATTTGATCGCAGGAATAGAAGATGCTCGCCTGATTTACCAGTCCATTCTATCACCCCTATTTGGGCGGGGTGGCCAAAACCCTCGCTGCGTGATTTACAACAAACAAATTTTGAATTTCCATTAAAAATGTCCTGATTTTAACCACCTGCTCTCAGTCTTGCTCCATACAAATGTTGCCAAAAAACACTGTGCCGAAAGACAAGAGCTTATGCAATGAGCCCCTCGCGCGTGCCAAGAAAAACTTCTGCTGTGCATAACATGACGTCGGAGAACAAAGATCTGGTTCTCAATGCGTCTCAAACACCGTGTGGCTCAAGAAAGAGAGTCGGTCATGTTTTGTTTCATGATCGACTGAGATAATAAACTTTTATTGTGACTGCCACTGTGTTAAATATAACACATTGGAGGGAGATGTAGTTGGGACACAAGGTCACAGATCTGGACATCTTATGCTAGGTACAGGAGTGCAAATTCATGTCAAAAACATAAAATCAAATTGGATGAAGTAAAAATTGATTTGATAGTCCTTTTTATGGACCTCAGGATCTGAGAATTTTACAAGTACAACTACAATAGTACTTCATCTACAATGATACAATTGGTATTATTACTAAAACTTCAATATGGAGGTTGCAAAACTGCACTGAAAAGTAGAAATATATCCGTATCTTTAGAACGTCAGACAGTTTGCATCACATTTCTACACGCTGAGTTTAATGCTCTGCGAAGGCAGTGTAGACCTCAGGGAGAAGGGACAAGTCAGGAGTTTGTGCTCATCATTGTGGTCTATGCATTGAATTTATCAACGAATAAAGAAGTAAATGAATAAAATAGAATAAACATCAGGTTCAGAATTCTCACCACAGTGGAGATTTTGATGAAAATTGGTCCATCATGTGTTATTTTGATTCTTTTCTCTGAACGACCGTAATTGTCATCCTCCCGTGAGAAGATGCTGAGACACAAGTCTTTACTCCCGTAACATCCAACAATAACATAACTTTGAATGTATCGGTCATGCAACGATGACTGCCAAAACCCTCAAGCAGACCATGAGAAAGAATCCAAAATGGACCGGTGTTGTTATTGTGACATAGGCCGAAGCGTGGATCAAAAGCAAGCTGCAGGACCTGAGGGATGGCTGCAACGTTCAGCGCTGCCCCCCACAGGACTGGGAGGAGGCGTCTCAGACACTGCAGAGGGACCTGAAGGACTTTGAGAACACCCTCATCCAGCTCAATCAGGTACTAAAAGAATGAAACGCAAGCGGCCAAACACGCTGATAATGTGTCCCGGCAGGATTCCCAATGCAACCACATCAGAGTGGCACATATCCACCCCGAAATGTTTATTTTAACATTTGTACAGGTAATGGGGATGTGAATGCAACCATTAATCATCTTCTGAGGTTCAGAAAGAGTCTGTCAGATCCCATTACACGTAACATAACGCTTTCATAACCATTTCCACCGGAGCAGAAAGAAAAGCAGACACATTCTCATCGCTCGCAGTATTCCAGACGGCTCTGTCAGGCCCGTTTACTCAGTGTCCCAGGGGAGAATGTGTTTGGAAATGGTACATTGCTGATAATTAACCTTGCCTGACACTGGGTCGGCAACAGGAAGGCCTGGAGGCAGATCCATGCCGTTTTTAGTGGGCACATCCAAGAGCCGAGTGGCAATATTCCAACACATGTTCAAGCAGCGGGACACATAAGCAAAGTGTCAAATATACTGGGCCTTAGTCGCGTGCTGGAGGTGTTGCCGCGCCTGCACTGGTGAGTGAAGGACGTCTCTGTGGTCTTTTTGTTGAAACAAGATGGGCGAGCAATTAGTCTGCAAGATGAACCCCACCTCAGATCTGGTAAGGAGGCAGCTCAGCCAGCTGAGGGAGCAGTGGCAGACGCTCAAACAGATGGCAGCCAATCAGATGAGGGGCCTCGGCGGCGCCAAAAACCTGCTCGAGTTCAACAGAAAAGCAGACAAGCTGGAGGCCTGGATCAAAGAGAAGGTAAATAGCATTCTGATTGTGTTTGGACTCACTTTTTAATCAGTCATCTATCTATCTGTCTACCTGTCTGTCTACCTGTCTGTCTTATCTATCTATCTATCTATCTATCTATCTATCTATCTATCTATCTATCTATCTATCTATCTATCTATCTATCTATCTATCTATCTATCTATCTGTCTTTCATCCACCTGTCCATCTATCTATCTGTCTGTCTGTCTGTCTGTCTGTCGATCAGCGTGCTGAATCCCATCATTGCTCTGACATGTATACTTTGCATGACCAGAGGACCACCCAACACAATTTTAAGCTAGCTCAGGGGAAAGAGAAGAACTCTATCCTACCCTGCGTATCCTTTCGTTTGTTAACCGGCATCATGATTTTAATGGAGTAGCAAGGCCATGTCGTAGCTCAGGGCCATGTATGGTCTTGTCTCCTGAGCTGTACTTGCACTTCCCCTGGTGCCTTTGTATCGGTCCCGGTCTCTGACTCTCAGTGCTGGAAGGTGTCTCTGCTTTCTGTCGTCCTTGCTAGAAAAGAGAATGTGCTAACACAGGTACCTCTGTTACGAGAAATAATGGTTTGGTTCCGAGCTAATGGAGGCTATAAACACAGACTTTTATGTGTGCCAGCAGGAAGAGGAGCAGTCGCTGGCGAATGTCCTGGGGGAGAACGTTGACAAAATGCAGCTGACCAGGAGAATTTTAGATCTGAAACAGGTGAGCACCATATAGGAAGAGGCAGATGGGCCTATTAATCATTAACATGGAGTATTTTGTGTAGGGTTTAGCTAGCTGTGTTTATGTATGGGTATACGGGCGACTAACAAAAATAATACGCACACCACGCAGCCTTCACTTTGCTAAATCACACAAACATCCCCACATGTTTGTGGTATACATTATAATTTTCACAGCGTTTCACATATGTTTCCCAATCTGCCACCGAATGTAATTTGTTTCCCAGGGCGCACGGTAAAGAGCAGTGAAGTCATAGTTGGACCGTGTTCCTCACTGTTTCCCTGCAGGACGAGCAGCTATACAGGAACTTACATGAGGAGATCAACCACTTGGCCTTCAAACTGGAGAAGCAGGGAAGGACAGATGGCAAAAACATCTCCAGCAGGAGGAAACACATCAATAAAATGTACTTAACTCCCCTTAAACTGTAAGACATCTTTAATCGCACGATTAAGACGATGACATGCACTGGATCAGGACATTTGTCTGACGTGTTTGTAGGTGGCTGAAGGTCCAGTCCCATCTGAAAAACTGCCACGAAACCCTTCAACTTGCCCTGGAGGTGTCCTCCTTCTACCAGCAGGCTGATAATACACTGTTGGCCATTAACAAGATGGTAAAATAATGAATTCTTAGACAGTACAAGGAAAAAATGTTTTTCATTATTAGGAATAGGATTCACTTATTTGTGCCCTTCTGCTTCAGAGGAAATGTATGTCTGCATCGAAGGAGCTGGACGCCTTTGGAGACAGAGAAATCCGGGACATAGCCAGTCAGATCATGGTAAGGAAATGTCTTCTCGCCCTGTTGTGGCTTCACTGATGAGCCTTGACGGATGTGTCGCCGCAGCTTGCACATTCTCTGCCTAACCTGCAGGCCTGTGTGCAGATGCTGGACGTGACCGTCTCTCAGCTGTCAAACCTCCACCCGGCGCTGGCTCCCGGTGTCACACAGAAGCAGAGCGAAGTGAAGGACTGCTGGACGCTCCTTCAGAAGACTCTCAGGTAAGATGGCAGGGCCAGAGACATTGTAACCGGACAAGGTAGCTCCAAGAAGACACAATCCATTGCAGCCAGTAATTAGGGAACGACAGGTTTCTAATGAGCTGGAACTGTATTTTAAAATTTAGCATATTTAAAGCGCTCGATCGTTTGGAAAATCCCAAATAAGACTTTCCAGATGACAATTATCCTCGTTGAAGGATGATTTTTTTTCTTGCCTCTTTCTTGATCGGTCTTGTTTGGGTCCAGATGAATTTTAGAGACTAGTCAAGGACTTTGGAGGCAGACACCAACTGACAGCTTCACTTATCAGCTTGTTCTTTCGCAATGCTCAAATTTTTGAGCCTCTGTCTGCTTATGCCACATAAGAAAAATATCTTATTCCCCGTTGCAGAGCACGTCAGATAATATCCTTCAAACATCAGTAAATGCAATGTTTTACATTTAATTGTACGCTGATCTTGAATATTTAAAGATTGGTGAAGCATCTTGGTTTTGTTTTGATTGCTTGTTTTGACTGATTGCGCAGATATGCACTGCAAACCTTTTGTTCTAAGGAAGTCAGGAGAACATAAAGCACAAAGGCTGCATCCCCCGGGAGGCCTAAATAGCCGGCGTATATATTTGTGCCAGTTTACCCGTTAAGAACGGAAACATCTTGCCTCCCGGGTGAATATTTAACCGATGGCTCTGCTTTAGGGAAACAAAAATAACGGACGCTGCCAAATCTATCAGTGCTCAGGGGGACCAAGTAGCAATAAATGTGTTGACATTTTGCTCAGAAAAAAAATATTGGATTGAGCAGCAGACGAAGCAGTGTCCCATCGCAATCAGTTAGACAAAATAATATCCACGCTGACAGTAACGTAGAATGTCAGGCGTAATTGAAGTCCATTGGTCTGAAATCCATCTTCAACATCTGCCGCTGTCCAAATACTACTCAGCCTGGGAGCCTCTAATGTTGACGAGCTATCTTTAGATCCAAACATTACTTCATCTCATCCATCTTATCTGCTGCTTTCATAACTATTTGAACCAAGTACACAAACACTGGCAAACGCTTCAGACCCAAAATTGGAATTGAACCGGGTCCCGCCGCAAGCCCTGGCAGTAACCTCCTGTCCTGGGTGTTCCTGCAGGAGCGACAGGACCGCACTGACTCCCACTTTCACCAGGGAAGATGCTGACCCTCTGACACTGGCCACGGAACCCCAGGGCAACGTGGGAACAGAACCACAAAGGATCATGGGAAAAGAAGTGAAAGAGGAGCAGAATCGCCTCAAGGGTTGCGCGGTGAGCAGACTTTTCTATTCCTTTTGCTGCTCCGTGAGAGCCTTCTCCGTGAGAGAACGACCCTGTCGGCGCTCGTGAAGCTCAGTGCGTAGTTGGGCCCAGATAATTGCGGAGAGGGAGTGACGCACTTCTGCTTTGAAAATGATGTTAAATTTTATGAAGGTTTCCTAAACAACAATCTAATACTGGGGTCCACCAGATGTGCCACTGAGATGTGGGTTTTCCACCTTTGGCACGAAGCCCTGTGCGGTTTTTGTATCCAGCCAGGTAATTTGTGGCGTTTAATTCGATTCAGCTGATGCCCCAGGTGTACGTCAGAGTGTGATGAGAATCTGCGATCTGGTGACGTGCAGGATACACCAAATATTTATTTCTGCTCTCCGCCGCCGACACTCTCTCATGTGTCCTCAGAAAAACCTCTGTCAGCAAACGTTATGAATATTACTGCACATGTCACAGGAAGAGCCGTTGGAGGTGTTATTATACCTGGCAAGAGGAATTCCCAAAGTTTCCATGAAAAATGTCAAACCATGATTGCGCGACCTGGATGAATGATGGTCCAGTATAAATAAGCTTTTCCTTCCAACACTAAATCCTAATAGTTTTCATATCCTTTCACATTGTGGTTACAATAATATCGGCGCTTTTAGTGGCCCATACGTAAGCACACATTGTCGTTTTACCAATAAAATATTACTAAAATGTTTTGGTGGGTCAGTCCCGGGTGAGGACAATGCACCGAACATGTGAGGTCCTCACATATCACCCTTTGACTTGAAGGCCGACCAACAGTGCTGAATAAGTGGATGCTCCAGCAGTAACCCCACGCTGCATAAAGCTACAAAGAAAAAGTCTTGACGTCTTTTGGAAAAGCATTCAGTAACCTGATCATGCCGTGTATCAAAAAACAATTCCTATGTCTGAAGTTTGCCTTTCAAGTTACAAGGACCATTTTTTATCCCAAAGTGTTGGATGTAAGCTCTTGGATCGTACTCGGACAATGCTTTTATTCAGTCCTCGTGAGCTCCCTGCTGATCCTGCGGTTTTGTCTTACAAACAAAAGAGGAAAGTGCCGAGACGGTTGCATTGGAAAAAGCGTCATTGATTCTAGTTCACCTGTAGAAACAGGAGTTCAGTCCGGCACACCCTTCGAGGTCATTGTCTGGTGATGAGCAGGCTTTGGCCGCGTCCCAGCCGTGGCCTGGCTCGTAATTCCCCACCACTCTCACGCTTTCTGTCTCTTTATTGCTTGGGGAGCTGGGAGTTACCTGGGTGCACTGTCTCCTGGAGCCCCACTCATTACTCTTCACCAAAGGTTTAATCCGACTCTCCAAACAAAGCCCACAGGGCCAACGGGCAAAGCACACCACTCAAAGCGTAAAGGCAATGTGTTACACAGTTTTGCAGTTTCTTAACTCCGACTCACAGGTGTGGTGGATGTGGATGGAGTTGAGGATCAGGGTACCAAATGCAGTCTCATCACCTGTCAGCTGGTTCAAACCCAAGATATTTAGAGTTGTTAGAGGATTTCGATGTCTAAAGCCCACATATACCCTCCAGTCATTGTCATCGACTCTCTCCCTGCTGCAGTTTGACTCCCTGGATGAATGTTGAATGTTTTTGTAAGTGTAATCCAAGAGCCTATATACCATGGATGGGCAAACATCTCGGCTCAGGGGCCACATTGACATTTCAATTTTTTGCTAGATGGGCCACATCAGCAGACATATCATACAGAAACTAAAAAAAAGCTTGAGGGTGTGAAATTATTTACCTTCAAGTAGAACCAGTTTTGTTGTTAACCCATCTTTACCAATACTCTGATGTCTGGTGTTAGTTTTGTTGTTGTTTTTTTTTTTAATTTGTTGTTGTTTGATTCCAATGCCGTTAAATTTGTGAATTTTGTACCCATCTTAGGCTGGCTGGAACAAAAAGACCATCAGGCCTGATGGAGCCCATGGGTCACCCCTGCTGTAGATGCTTGTGTGTGTGTGTGTGTGTGTGTGTCTGTGTGTGCATACCAGGACCAATCTGCTGTGGATGTCCATGTTTGTGACTCTGTTCAAATGGATGCCCGTGTTAGCAATGATGCTCTTGCCTCTCGTCGCTGGAAGTAAACATGGCTATCGTCTTTTTCTTTGGCTAATTGCACCCAGATGCCGGGCCTGCAGACCAGATGGGCTCGGCACTAAGTGATAGTTCTTGGCTGACATCACCTCATAGCACACAAAGGAAGAAAGCACATGGGGGAATGATGAGATCTTTACAAAACAGATAAGAATCAGGAGCATCCAGAGAGAAAAAGAAATGGTAATGCTGAAATTTTGGATGAGGTTTTAAAAGTGCGGAATGGCACTGCACATGACAAGCACAAATCATTGAAAAATAGGGGATTTCTAAAACACGACTCAGAGTTGGATGAGGTTTGGTGCACCACCAGTGGTGTTTCCAGTGGACATTAACATGAGAAATGAGACAGAAGGGAGCATCTGGGTAAAAAAGTGTTGATGCTCATCAACGAGAATCATAGGAACTTCTTACGTCTAACTTTTTAATTGACATCAGAGGCAATAATGGACATGCTTGTCATTGAAATTGGCCTATGAAACGACAGGCATCTGCTGTTGGACGCTGTTATTTTATTGCGTCTATTACATAATTTTGGAGCCACAAGTTCCTCCAGCAGTGTGACTCAACTGTGCTGTTAGCCCCGCCACAAAAGTCCGAAGACAAACCATCCATAAAAGCTGCAACTGATAATGGTGACAGATAATCGTAAATTTGCTTTGCAGAATCCTCGCTTCATCACTGTCTTTGCAAAACAACTAATACAGCTAAACTGACAGTATGTGTCCAGCATGTACAGCACTGAACATGGCAAATAGACCGCTGACACCTCAAATTTACCGGTAAGAATCTAAGGAAGCATTTCATTTTGCAATTTTTCCTTACATATCTTCGAGAAGCCTCATCTCATTCATCTAGGTAACATGTTGCTTTAGGATTTAAAGGGGATTACACCTATTTCGAAACCTGCACCAGTTTGGATTTATCGCTCTGCTGCTGTTGGAGAGTGTTGCTCATCCTACTAAAACAACAGATTTGGCAGCCTTGCATAGTCAGGAAAATGGATGTTTGCCATGCTGTTAGCGTTACTTCCTGTTGTTCTGGTGGTGCTGGAGGTGTTTGCGTGTTCACGACAGGTATTGACGCCAGATAATGAATTACTGGTCAACGACTTGTGCGATAACAAACCTCGCCTTCAAACTGGGAACATTTGCAACTTGTTAGTCTTTCGCAGCATGTTGATTTTGGGTTCAACTGATCAGTAACTGAAAATGGATGTATTCGAGACACTCCCTTCTATGGTGCAATGTCCCTGGAAATACTTCAAATACTCAAATACGTTAAGAGTCTGCAAGCTTATAGCTGATTGTTTGATGTAAATTAGGTGCTTATTGGTTGTTTAGCCTGCTTATATTTTATCTTGAGCGCAGGCGAGGTCTGTGGCTCATTTTTGGACCTTGTTAAGTTCTCCCCTAGATTTGGTATACACAGTCAGGGTGGGGGACGAGAAAAGCAGTTTTGAAGGCTTAAAACAACTCCTTTGCCCTTAAAAGAGAATTGGTTGTAAGGGACTTTTTAACAGTCCTGTTTCCACCAGCAATGGCTCCTTTTAGTCAGAGTGGAGAGGTGCAAGTAAAGCACATGGCAAGGATTAATGTGTTCATTCACCCCGTGCAAATAATTGATTTTAACATTTTCTGCCATCCATGGTGTTATTCTTATACGCTTGCTTTTTTTCAAATTGCGAAAAAAAAAATTGCCTGTATCCTTAGACAAGTCTGGGTTCTTTCACAGGGAATAACTGACCCTTGTAAGGAAACATTAGCGTAATTTACAGCAGGGACTGCACTTCGCTCTGGGCAGCCGTCCACGTCATGCTGTGTCCAGCCACATTGCAGCACTCGCACGAGGAGTAAGCTATGGTAACGCCACATTGTCTACAGAGCACAAACTCAAGAGTACAAAAATCCCTCACCAGAGATGTTTATGGGTCCAGTCAGCATTTATTTGGTGGGTGGCTGACAGAAAAAGCAAAGCATAACTCATGTCCTGTACTGACGCAGGTTATGGAGTTTCTTTCTAAGACTCCTACTTTTTCTTTGGTTTTTATTTTATTTTCTCTTTTGTCTGCAGAGCTCCCTTGACGGCGGGAGATCACCAAGCAGCCAAAGCCAGGAACAGCAACCAGCGAGCCACACCTCCACTCACTCCGGAGACAGCTCCGCCTGCACAAATGATGTCATCCTCAGACACCAGCTGAAGGCGGAAAGGTGACATTTTCAGCCACGCTTTGCCCCAACACTGTCCCTCTCGTTATGTAAGTCATAATTGGAGTCACATGTCTGTGTTTGCCTTGCAGCAGGAAAGCCAGGGCCGATTCCAAGCTCGCCGCCGCCGCCCCACGTGGCCACCCACAGCTCCATGTGCAGCTCCAACAGTTCACCGTGTCGGCTGACAAGGTGATGCCACCGAGTCGGTGCAAAACTTAACTGTGTCTGTGTGCTGGTTTGTGAATTTTTCAGGGTTTAGATTGCGCAAACAGATTGAATTCTGAAATGTTGTGGGATGTACACTTTATCCACTTGCTGCAGCAATTGGAAACAGGTGTTCCAGTTTTTGTGCATAAATTTGAAATATTGGGTGGAGTAATTGTTGGGATTTAAAGCGAAGAATGCAAAACCTCATCTGGTTCCTCTTCACTGTTCTAATTTGTTGTCTTTCTCGCATTTCGACCTAGCCCTCTTTCTTTTGGCTGTATGCCATGGAGAGCTAGAGCAAACTGTTCACAGAGCTATAATAAGTTGAAATATAACGCAGCATAGTTTGTTTTCAACCAGCACATACAATTACCGATGCATAATTTGCCACAAATAAAAGAATGTACTCGCTAAAGTTGCCTTCTTAACAATCTATTGCCCTTCAGTGCTGTTCACATTGAGTATCCGCAAAAGATTTTATATCGTACCTCCCCAGATACCCCAATATTGGCCTAATTCTCCATCTTTGCCTCCTATCTTCATTGCAGACGCTGTCCTGGTTGAAAGACAATGTGTCTTTGGCCACCCAGGTTTGCTCGGTGGCCAGCTTTGAGGGGCTAGAGACAGCTAGAAAATGTCAACACGCTTTGGAACAAGAAATCCTCACCAATAGGGCAAGGATAGAGGTGGTCAAAAGGGTAAGCGCACGAAGAATCCTTCCCACATTTACAGTTCCTCCTAAAGCACAAGCAAGCTCCCTCAAATATGGAAACATTTTAGAGGGCTTGTTTTCACATTAATCAGCTAACGAGCTGGCATTTCATCCGAGGCACATGTACTTTGCCGAAGCTTCGAATTTCACGTGTTTTCCACAACAGCAATCCCAGTCTTAAGTCATCTCAGCCTCTCGACAATTTAACGCCTCATCCACAGGAGGGCCGCGGGCTCATTCGTGCACAGCATCCGGGCAGTGCCAAGATCGAGGAGTTCCTCAGCCAGTTGGAAGTACTGTGGGAAGAACTACGAAGGAGGCACCAGAGGAACGCCGCGTTTCTACAAGCTTCAGAGGAACTGGGCTTTAGGGTAAGACTCCACAGTCCAGATCCATAAAACATCTCAAAATAGGTTCGTCTTAAGTCACGCTGAGGTAAATTACCTCTGAAGTTATTGGGGAAATTTATGGTGATGACGGATGATTCTGGATTAGTATTCCCTTTGTGAGAGGCTTTCTGCTGGCTCACTGCCTGGCCTCCACACACACTCACAGTTGGAAATTCATTTTCTTTCATCCTTACTGTTTAAACCAACACAGCATGCAAGGTATACCCCCAAAAAATCTGAAAAGCTAATCCCCAGGATATAAATTGGGTTGCTATGTAATTTCATTGGGATGGAACGAGACCACAAGTACTCTATGGATGAAGAGCTTGCCAGGAAGCCTCTTATTGAGATGTACTTTGGTGACTGGTTTACCTCCAGTCGACCTCTGGAGCAGAGCCTCAGCGCACGTCCACCTGTTTCATGAAAGGGGGTTGAGATCCAGACAGGGAAACGGTCAATCAAGTACATTGCAACAGTTTGATAATGTACTCAAATGTCCCTCACTATCTCTGACGCTGTTCGTTCCTTGCCTGTTCTCCTTGCCGGGCTAGGTTGTGAAGGTGCTTCAGGCTCTCGGTAGCCTGGAAGCCTGGCTTGAATCGGTAGAGCTCTCCATGAAGGAGTCCTCGCTTGCCGGAGACCCCGAGAAAATGAGCATGGCTGAGAAGGAGAGCTGCCTGCTGGAGAGGGAGGTCGCGGCCCGTCGCCTGGAGTTGGACGTTCTCCGGCAGGAGGTGGACCGGCTGCACGACCAGAGTCACCCTCACACGCAGCGCTTGCCAGCGCGGATGGAGGAGGTGGAGAGAAAGTGAGTGTCTCAGTCAAAGAGAAGACAGAAGGTCAGGGATCACCCTCAGACGCCCAATCATCTCATCCCTTTTAGAGTCTACCCTGGTGGTTTTACTCTCCATGGTGGTCAAGGAAGAAAGCCAGAAATAAAGCAAGAATTCTGTCACTGTTTCCAAGCGGTCATAGATTTATGCGCACTATCCAACATGGAAGAATGTATTCTCAAAATCCAGACTCCTTACTGAAGAAAAACAATCAAACTAAACAAGCAGCCGAGCTGTGTGTCCATAGAAGTCATAAAATGTTTAGCTTTTGCTCCCGCCTGGCAAAAATGTTCTCAATGCGCTCATTCTCAGGCTGGCTTAAGTTTCTGTATTTGTGATTCATGCAGCACTTAACAAGGTCAACCCTGCAGTCCTGACATGCACCTCAGCCACAAGTTGACAGCATATTTGTCAGAGTCTCCCGGTCCGTGTTTTTGAAGAGACGCCACCCTCCTTGGCCGGACTGGAGTGACAGCTTACAATGTTGTAAACACAGGTCTAGACTGCGTGAAGAACGCAAAGCTCACCAATGAAAATAAAGAAATGGAAAGGGCTCCGATTAAGTGTTTCCACGGTGCGGGCACTGGATGTTGTAGGGAAGAACGGATGGGTGAAGGTAGAAGCTTCTCCGTCTCACCAAAAAACAGCTGTTGGACAGTTGTGCTGACATCATTATTGAACTACACAAGTGCATATGGACCATTTGTTCTGGAAAAAACAGCCTTTCAAAGTATTCCTTTTACCGTCTCGCATATAAACTATGTACGTACGTGCAGGGTACCTTTATGCCCCGAGCCGCACTGTGTGTTTATAACACAAATGATAAACGATCATTTAAACTGCGCCCTGCGCATGATGGAATGTGTTTGCAATGTGGTTGCTCTGAGAAAAGCACGTTTGTGGATATGGCTGAAGAAGGTGATTGCGCCATGACTGCCAAATCATCGAGCATCACGTTGACGTTTGTTTCCCAGGTACCACCGTGTCCAAAGTGCCTTGACCCTTCAGAGCTCAGAGCTGCAGGATACGCGAATGCTGACGGAGTTCCTGGAAAGGGTGGAGCTGGAGGAGAGCCAGGATGGTAGCCAGTACAGTCTCGGCCAGGTGAGAGGCAGAGGTCAACGCAATGTCTGTTCCCACCTGTTGGGTCCAGCTGTAGGACAAGTTTCATTGTGTGTGAACAGCCCCTCCACGGTGAGAATCCGGCAGCCACAACCATACTGGCGCTCCAAGGAACAAGTGTTAATGAGCCTCTAATGGAAAGCATGGGAGACCCTGTGGAGGAACTGCGAGAGGCTGTGGAAATGTTGAACGACACAGTGAGGGAACGAGGCCGCTCCCAGTCCCACGACCAGGCCATCCAGGAGCTCTTGAGCAAGGTAGGGAAACAGGACAGGGAACCAGCCAGAGGCTACCAAGTGTTGGATGTCAGCAGTGGTGCTGTCACAGTCCAGAATCAGATCGGACAGCTGCCATGTTCACGAGATGATTTCCACTGGATCTGAACTCGTCCCCATTTTGTCCCAAACAGCTGCACAAACCGTCACAGTCACATCTGGTTTGCTTTTGTCTGTGGCCGTGTGGCTCCAAATGAGCCACCGCTCCTCATGCCACCACTGTTTCTCATTTCAATAGAAGTGTTCTGACTTCAAAATGACAAACAAGTCATAACAAACACCACACACACAAAAACACAGAGAGGTTAATGAGTGCAACCACCTGATGACATCACGCAAATGCCGTCGCTAACTCAGTGCGCCTTGCAGCACGCCACGCTAGCGGTGCGCGCCGAGGAGTGCCTGTGTCGCAGCAAAGACCTCAATCTCAACATCCTGGAGAGGGAGACAGACATGGCCGTCCAGTGTGAGCCAGACCGTTGCGGCCTGGAGGCTCTGCGGGAGAAGCAGGACCACCTGGAGGTGAGACGAAGACGTCGACCCACGTTGTGATTACTATGTAAACACTGCAGTGATTCACTGCTGCTTGCGCCATGTATTATTCCGTCTCGCTAATGTTGGATCTCAGAGTTGGCCTGATGAAAAAGTGTAGGGTC
>OMPJ01013557.1:8534-22319 GCA_900312935.1 Carapus acus | reverse complement strand
AAAAGAGAAATGGTGAGGGAGAGAGAGAGAGAGAGAGAGAGAGAGAGAGAGAGATGCGGGGTCAGAGAGGGGGAGGGAGCGAAGGAGCTGATGAGAGAGCAGAGAGGAAGAAAAGGAGAGGAACAGACGGCAACAATGTTTACATGGGCACAAAAAATGTGATTAGAGCGTCATTATGCGGAATCACTGAGTGTGTCGTATTCACTCCTTTGAGCTCAGAACACACACACACACACACCCACACACTCACACACAGGATTTGGCTCGACCGGTTTCACACTCTGACTCCATCTTTGCGTGACCGGGTCCCGATTGGATGACGGGAGAGATCGCACAAATCTGTGGGGTGCTTTTACACACACGGGGCAGAGTGATGATGTCATCACGTGCTGCACCTGCGGTGCTCGGGTGCTACATGTCAACCTGCAGTGAGTGTGAGAGGTGTGAAGGAGGAAATGCAGCCAAATAAACAACAAAAAAGGCAAAAAGCACTTTCCAGAAGCTTCGCCCCTGCAGGTCAGAGGTCACCACATCGCGGCTAAACTGAGACGTGGTGTCCCCAAGAGACCTGGACCGCTCCAGTGCCCCACTAAGCCCAGCGCCGCTGTGGCCCTGCGGCAAGGACGCCGCCGCCGCTGCATCGTCAACGCAAATAAACAAACAACATGCCGCACACTTATTTTTTACTGCTGCAGGTCACAAAGCTGTTCTGTCATTTTGCATATCTTGAAAACAGTCCAAGTGCAGAGTTGGAGAACCTGTGTGTGTGTGTGTAGGTTTATGTGTGTGCGTGCCAGCGGTAATCTTGTGTAAATCTCTCCGCGGATGTCATCGAATGCCGAGAGGAATAATCTGGCGGCGTCCAGAAAGGTCACGCTGGCGTCGGCGCACACATGGAGATGAGACGCCACGGGTGTGTTTACGGGGGAGCGTTGGCTTTAAGAGCGCTACGCTCATTCATTTGCCTCCACTTTCAGCCCTCTTGCATCACCGGGCGGTGCGAAGCCAACACACACACTCACACACTCACACACACACACACAAACAAAAGCACTGACTTGGGCAGATGCTCGCCTTCACGCCTCTGGCGCCATTTTTCGCTCGCTGGACAAATATTTCACCTTATCAGCTACACACACATGTCCACCGGGGGCGCTATTGGACTAGTTGCACTAGTACTGTCCACAGGACACAAGGACTCACAAGTTTGACGGATACAATCGCACAGTCACACTATGAGGCTGAGCTGGACAAACTCCACGCAAACAGTAATACTGCAGTGAAATATTGAAGTATTCTGTAATATTTCACAGTATTTGTGTCCACAAGCCTCAGCGGCCATGACATCTGTGTGACCTCCTGACTGCTGACACTGGACAGACACGTGACAATTAACCTAGAGAGTCCATCCGTCCTCTGCCCCTCACCCTGGCTGTCCAGCTGCTCATACTAACGTCTGTGTGCGTGTGAGCAAGTGTGTGTGTGTTTGTCTGTGCAGGAGAAGGACGGAGGAAGTGAGGACGGATGAAAAGCTGCCGGGAAGGACAAACCAAGCAAATGCCTGCGAAGATGGGGAGGAAGATGAGGAGGAAGATGAGGAGGAGAAAGGGACGAGGAGGAGGAGGAGGAGGAGGAGGTGGGGGGTGAGGAAGGCGTGGGGGACAATGGGGTGTCGCCTGTTTGTGTTTGGTGGAATTTAATTCCAGCACAATCTAATCAGGGCAGGGACACACAGGGGACACACTCCACCATTCTTCCGTCTCCCCGTCTCTCTGTCTGCTGTTTGAAGAGGCAGGGTGTCCCGTACACGCACACAGACACACACACAAACAAACACACACACACACAGAGGTCTACCTGTGCACATCAAGGGGCCTGATCCACACAAATACACAACTGCAAACACTTGATACATATTAATACATACACGACGTTTCAGAAGGCACAGAGTAGTGAGGGAGAGTGTACACACACACATACACACACACACACACACACACATACACACACACACACACACACACACAGCTGACAGCTCTGTTGAATCATGTCAGTGGGTGAGATGGCAGCAGTGTGATTGAGCCTCCAGTGTGAGCTTATCACACCTCACCAGGCCCAACACACACGCACACACTCACACACAGACGCACGCAGACACATGCGCGCAAAGACACAAACGCGCACACACACACAGACACACCATCTGTCAAGGTCAAACCTGGGCCCGTGTTTCTGCGCCACCTTAAATTTTTCTTAATGAATTTCCTCTCTTACAAACCGACTTGAGGCTCCACGGAACCAGATTTCCTTCACCTGGAACTCAATCTCACAGCCACAACGTGTGTGTGTGTGATGATTCAACAGAGCTATCAGCCGAGCATGTGTGTGTATGCCCATATTATTGTGGTGGGTTCTCCATCTCTCTGAAAATTTGGGGCCTTATTTACTCTTTCGGACCCTGAAGGCATGTGGACGCATGTGCCTTGCTGTGATTTAGAATCATGAGAAACATCCGTTCAAAACTCTGACTTGCCACAGCCACTGTTTGTTAAAAAGAGAGAAAGAGGGATAGCATAGCATCGGGATGTAATAAAGAAATAAAGGGTTGGCAGAGCAGTGTGACGAAATGTGGAGTTCACACCATTTCTTCTGCTGCCGTCTTACAAAAATTGCCTCGCAACCCTCCTTCTGCACTTTTTCCCCACATCCTTTCTCCTCATACACACACAAACACACACACACACACAGAGCCTGGTGCCGTTATTTTGCCCAGACACGCACAGCTGGTGCAGCATCCAGTGAGGATGGACGATTCTATGTGACAAATGGGCGGACAGTCCAGAATGGAGAGGCCAAATGTATGCTTATGACATTTAACTGTGTGTGTGTGTGTGTGTGTGTGTGTGTGTGTGTGTGTGTGTGTGTGTGTACGTGTGTGTGTGCACAAGCTCACTCACACATCCAAAGAGCGATTTTGGAGGAGTGGATATACTTTCTGTGCAGTGTGTGTGCAGAGCTCAGGGATGTCAATCCCCCAACTCAAAAGATAGAACCTCTGCGGGGACCTCATTCTGTGCTTCAGTGCGTGTGTGTGTGCCTGTGTGTGTGTGTGAGAGAGAGAAAGTGAGAGAGCGAGAGAGGGAGAGAGTTTCAATAACTTGGAGGACCTCTGGCTCCTGGTCTTTCAATCTCCAGTTTAATACCGCCTGCACTGCTCTCAGCCTCTGTTATCAAGTCTGGGTTTGCTCTCGCCGGACCAGGTCGGCGTTGGCGGGGGCTGGCACGGGGAAAGCTCCGGAACATTCCTGGAGAGATAACGGCTCTGTTCTGCGCTGCTGCTGGATTTAATCACGGCCTCGCATCTGATTATCAAGGCGTGCCGGGAGCCAGCAGGCCGCAGCTCACACATTCAGGGGCCAGGTGGTGGTGGGGTGGGGTTTATCCTCGACCACGTGGGCGTGTGAGGAGACACGAGTGACCCGCGTCGTTCTGATGAGCTCTGATGCAGAGTTTCCTCTGGGCAAACACTGGCCCGGACGCAGGAACCCGCGCTGGACCCAAGTTCATCATCACACACTCCTAACGGGGCAGAGACGAGCTTCCTTGCCAGTCATCCACACACAGGTACACACAAACACAGGTGCTTGCTTTCACCACGTCAAGCTCGTGCTCGCAAACAGTCCCTCTGCCTGCTTCAGTCAAAGCCGTCCCTCCGTCTGTCAGGTCCAGATGTCCGTCAGGGCCGGACTGACAGACGACCCCTCCTTAGTGATGCCTCGTCTACTGCTGTGGTCCCAAACCCTCAGTGCGCCACGGGCCGGTTTCATATTAGAGGATATTTTCACGGACTGGCCAAGTGTCGTGGATAGGTAGCGGAAGTGACATGGGCGGTTGCGGTTGCCGTGGTTCCACTGGTAACAGCACGAGATATGTGTGATTCTCCCGCTGAAAAGTGTCGAAGGGCAGCAGAATTAGCTGTCCAAGGTGCATGTTCTCACAGAAAAGGGTCCTTGTTATTGCCCGCAAGGTTGTGGAGGGTTCGGAGGAAAACAAAGTGCTGCCTCACAGGCTGAAGTAAACCTCTGTTGCTGTGTATTTATGCGGGCAGCTTGTTACCACTGAACGCGCCAGCTTTGCAAGCTAGCGGCTAGCTGGTTCCGTACCAAGGTTCAGGACCAGAGGCGGATATGAAGAAAAATGTGACCGAGGCAAACACCTTAACATGCGTCAATAGCGAGTCGTGGACAGATTTGACGGAGAGGATTCAGAGCCAGATCCTGAATAAAACGGAAATAATTGAAGTTCTGTATACTTCAACTATTGCTGTACGCTTAAACTATGCTCGGCACCTATTGACCAAGGGACCAGTACCTGTCCAGAGCCCGGGTATGGGAAACACTTGTCTACAGGGAGGACGCCACATCTTAGTCAGTACTGCAAATCTCCAACGTTTGTCCATTTCCCCCCACACAACACGACCGGTGTCACTGCCAGAAAGTCAGCAAAAAGCAGGTGTGTGGACGGAGAGCAGCGGGATGCGAGAGGATCCAGACAACTGCAGGATCCAGACAACAGTGGTGTCCTGACTCATCTCAGGCTGTAATAGGGCGGGAACATGATGAGGCTCATCAGCTCCGTAATTACAGCGAGCGGCGGGATCCAGACAAAGACCAGAACCTCGAGAGCAAAAGAGCAGAAAAAGCGAAGGGGTCATCATGGTCATGAGTCAGGAGAGGCTCAGCCTGCTCGGCGCTCGTCTCTGCCTCGCCACGCGCGTAACGCTCTCCTCTTCCCAGCACAATTGGGCCAGAGTGCTGTAACCAGCTGACTTTGTGTGTGTGTGTGTGTGTGTGTGTAGTTTGGAGCGGAGAGGCTGGGTGCTGTAATGAGGCCTTCTAAACTATGTTATTGAGAAGGCATCTCCGGTCAGGCTGGACAAAGGGCAGGAGAGCTGTGAGAGACACTCAGCCCCATCATGGCTGCTCCTGTGTTAGGTCTTTGAGGCAACGTGATTGAGGGCAAGTTTGTAAACGCACGCACGCACGCACACACGCACACACACACACACACACACACACACACACACACAAATGAACTGGTCTTTAAGTCAGCAGCTTCACATTTTGTTTGTCATGGGTAAATGGCAACTTTTAACTCTCCGTTGAGAATTCCAAACCCCCCGAGACACAACGTTTTTGCAGCATCTAATACAGCTAATGGCGGTTTGACAACACTGCAGAGAATGAGGGGGAATCGCTCAACATCACGATAGCATCACCACAGTGGCATCAAACACACCATAAAACAGGCCATCAGCCCGTCAACCTGACCTTTGGCCTCCTCCCACGGACCTGCCACAGGTGGAGTAGCATTGCCGTGACAATCACATGTCGCTAGTGACTCAGATGCATTTGTGTAACTAACATGAAATGTTCAGCATGGTGAAAGAAATGTTGAGGAGCAGCTCCCCTACATGTTTTTGGTGTGTGTGTGTGTGTGTGTGTAATGCACACAGGCAGCCAGCATGGGGTGAGTAGCTACACAAATGAGTAACTGTGCAGCGCAACGCTGGTTTGCAGCTAATATGCCTCACAACAGCAAACACGCACACACACACACGCACACACACTCTACTGCGGTGTGTTTTCGTCCCGGCCGCCTCTGGGAGGGCTGCACCCGGGCAGTCCTTTTAATAAAGCACCGCATTGGTGCGCCTAACCTGATTCAGTCACACACCCGCGCACACACACAAGCTTCTTGGCAACCACCTCGCAGCTGACTCACTGGTGGAATTACAAACAGGCCGAAGAGGGGGGGGCAGAGCTATGACGGTGACGTGGGACCTGAGGTTTCCTCCACACGCCGGCTCAGGCAATCCCAAAAACACGGACAGACACACAGAAAACCACTGAGCGACAGCTCCTCCTTAGCACAGAGGGTAGTATCCCAGCCTAGCATGTGGGACTAAGGTTCAGTCCCAAGTGGTTTAGGGTTCTATTTGATACAGAGTCATACAAGTGTCCTTGGGTAAAGCACCAAACCCCAAAAAATGAGGACTCGACAGATGAGGGGAAGCGGTTTCAAGTGTGTCAGACGTTTAAGATGATTCTCTGTTTATATTATTTATGCAGCAATTTAAAATAAACAAAAATACCCACATGCCACAAGCATAAGACCAACGTCTTCATAGGAACAAGCCCCACGAAACAGTGGCTGGAACTCGAACAGTGATGCCAGACTTCCTTAACATCTGGGTCCTGCTCCTGATCGGCATGCTGGGCACCTTCTGCTGTGCATCCATACACATGTCTCTGTCTCTCTCACTCTGTCTCTGTCTCTCTCTCTCTCTGTCTCTCGCTATCTTTCAACCCAAGCGGTCAAGGCAGATGGCCACCCACCTGCAGCCTGGCCTGCCGGCGGTTTCTTCCTTTTAAAAGGAAGTTTTTCCTCGCCACTGTTGCTAAAGTGGGATATGTTTGGTCTCTGTGTGTCCATCTTATAGAATTTGAATGTTTAAATGCAAAGGAATTCCACCTCCTCCATCCTGGAAAGCGCTTTGAGATCACTTCTGTTATGATTCAGTGCTATGCGAATGAAATGGAATTGAATTATACATTCACACGCTCACTCCCACACACACACACAACATTCCAAACGCTGCGGCAAGCGTACAAACAATCCTGACGGGTAACCACGTTAAGCCTGCACAGCCACGACAACAACAACTCTCAGTTTGTGTCATGATTAAATCACCATTATTACTTTAGGCGACGGAGACGGATGGCGGCCGCTTCACGGGACCTGAAACAGAGACGGCCCAGCTTCAGATTTAGCGGGAACAATCAACAGCGTGCCAGCAAGGAGGCAAAAACAGCATCGAATGTCTGAGTGACTCCTCTACACACACACACACACACCAGCAAGATCCTTCCACGCACGCCAGACACGGAGGCCTCAAGAGGGCGACTCTCTGGACGGCGTGTGTGAATGTCATAACATGAAACCTCCCTGTTTTTGTCGGGTGACAAGATGCTCGGCCCAGCCGGGGGAGCCACTCCGATTCACTCCGACATCTCTGCATGAACGCACATTAATAATTACTGCGTTTCAGAGAAACTAATTAGTGTGCCAACGTGAGAGTGTGTGTGCGGCGCTGGCGTGGCCTCCACACAACAACGAGCAGTGTGTTTTCAGCCTGTTACCTCTGAGACAAGCTGGAAGGCGCCGATTTCTGCTTTTGATGAGGGGAGGATGCTTCACCAACACCTGGCGGCTGCAGCAAACGCCTAAAATACTTGAAAAATCCAACAATCTCAACCTTCTGCGGAGCAATTTCAACACGTTGTTCAGCTCTCGCGCTGGTTTCTAGTCCGTGGAGTTTCGTCCTCCCACATTTGGGAGTGAGAAACACTCGCTCTGCCTCCCAAAGCCCGAACGAGCCAAGTTCGGCGTCACGTGGTGCGCCGTCTCCGCTCCTTTCATCTCCACTGGCTGTGATTGATTAGCAACAAATGAGCGTCAGGCTGGAGCGGCTCATCAAGCTGCCGGGCTAATTGAGCCTCTCGGTGCAGCCTGTGGATCTGCAGCACTCGGCTCTCAAAAATGTAAAAGCACCGGTTCCTAGGCTGGCAACAAATCCCCCACACTGGTGCTTTGAATTTCCAATGCGCTAGGGGCACACACGGGTATTATTCACTCCTTAAAGATTTCATCTGAGCTGGGACAACACAGGCGATCAAAGCCAGACTGACCTCCGTCGTCTCTGTGAGGAGCTTCCAGCTCAGCTGTCAAAGCACAGTGGCATCAAACTCAGCCAAACAAATCAGATCACAGACAGAGATGCAATAACTTTGGAGTCTGGTTCAGGACCTCCTGCTGTCTTACGAGGACGGCTCCTTTTAGTCTTGTGGAGAGTTTTCCGAGAAGGTCAGAAAAGCCACGATGATGCCGTACATATTTCACGAAACTCACCAACACTGAGCATTCCTGTGCGTGTGTGTGTGTGTGTGTTTCCACTTCTTCATCCACCTTCTACCCATAAAGCAGACTGAGAACGATATATTTTCACTTGGCATCGTCAATATTGAACTTGGAGGGTATTTAGCGAGTCACTTTGGGTCTTTCAGATCATGATCGAAAATGTTTGGGCTGGAATATAAGTGGGCCGTTGTCCGATTCGTCCTTGGCCTGTGACTGATGAGGCCAGCGTGGTTCTGCAAAGTCTTCTCATGCCACAACAATGTGCGCCAGTTGAGACAATGCTTGTTTGTGGCATGAACAGAGACGCAACAATGGACCTTTCAGAACGGCAGGAAAGCACCTTTGAGCCAGAACTGTGGAAAAGGTCCACATCAGATGTGCCGTGAGCAATCAGACCACAATGTCTCCTTCCCCTAAAATCCTCCTTCCTGGCAATGTTTCTTTGCTATCCTTCACTATTTTTCAAGTGGGACAGGATGTCAATAGCCGACCAACTTGAAGACACGCCACTGCAGCCGTGGACGCCCTTACCTGTCCTCGCTGTCCACATCCCACGACGAGAGCTCCTGTTCGTCGCGGCTGGCGACCACCTTGGCGGCCTTCGGCCAGGAGCTGTGACTCTTGATTTGAACGGGCTCGTGCCCCCCGTCCGGGCCGGGGTCCCGGCTGCAGCAGGCACCCATCCTTCTCCCCGACAGCGAGACTGAGAATGAGCGGCTGACTGCAACCGGTCCCTCTGAGCTCTCTGTGGCTGTGTGTTGTCCCTGCGCCCTGGTCCGTCTGCCTCCGACCACTCCGGTGCTGCTCACATGATTTCTACTGCCACTGTTTTGGTGGCCTTGCCCCGGCGGCCACGCCCCCCCTCCCACCGGCCACAGACGTGCCACTGTCTCCCACTGCCATCCAGACGTTGGGGGCCACCGCACTGGATCAACCATCTTGTTGTTTGTCTCCCTCTCCATTTGTACTTTTGCCGTTCAATCCGTCCTTTGTGCGTGTCCCTCTTGTCTCGGGCGTTGAGCACAGATGGACCCCCACACTTCCCAGTCACGGCCTCCCTCTTGTCGCACACACAGGCCGCAGGCCGAGAGGCTTCTACACGGGCTGTGCTGTGCCGTGTGGGTTCGTCATGTGTCATGCCAGGCCACCGTAGGCCTCACAAGCACCTCCGCCATTTTTCCCTGTTTTTCTGTTGTTGCTCGCATTCCAGTTCCAGCCAACATGCTTGGCACGGCGGCCACGGAACCCTCATCTCACAATACCACGCTGATGGAATCTTCCAGTGTGAAGCCGGTCCTGGACATGCAGGCCGTCCCTTCGGGTGAAGGTCAAGTCCTTACGTGTCAGCCACGGACATGCAGGTTATGTTTACTCAAAGTCTCGAGTCCCCAATGCTCCAATAAGTATCCAGAGATCCACTACCTGCGTGATGGTCTACTGAGAATCGTACTTCTGATCTGGGACATTGCTGCACGTATCAAAATTCGAAAAGCCTCCTTTGGGAAATCAGTGTTGCACGGTTGTTCCTGCAGCACACAGAACTGTTCTATCCAGCGGCACGTTGACAGCTTGGTGTTCCATTTCTGCACGTTCTCAAACATGCCTAGCGTCTCCACAGTTCTCTTCTCTGATATGTATATTTCATGAAGCCGTGTCCTTTGTTGCTCGCAGACTTTTTGAAGCAGAGCGACATTCTCAGCAGTGATTTTGGAAGGCTTCTGATCTTTGCACGAGCATTAGGACCACGAGGGTGTCTTCGCTGCCCTGTTTACCCAATATCCTCACAGCCCGACTCATCCCCCCACCGCCCATCTGCAGCACCAGCGGTGTTATTCACACAGGCCGAAACTTAATGGAGGAACGGACGCCGGCAGAATACAGACCCTGAAGAATATCAAAGGATGAAGGAGGAAGTATGAGAGCCGGAGGACAAGAGACTGCAGCAATGACTGTCCAAGGCCACCAGAGGAAGGACGAAAAGGACAAAACGCCATTTATTGGCGATTAAGATGCGTGCACCAATAAGGGGCCTATTTAGCTGCTTAAAATCTGCCACACGGGGACCAAAGCTGAGATACTTCTTAGCAGGAGAGAGGAATCAGATATAAAGTGCTCTGTCAGACGGGCCTTTCAACACAGCAGAATGTGAAGGAGCCAGTCTGAGTCAATGGAGGTGTAAAGAAAGGCTCCGGCATCTCCAGCGGCATTCAGACGCACAGCGAGGTTGTCGGCTGGTGCTGCTGACATACTTCATCCGTGCTTCAACGTGTCGGGGCCACGCATCCCAGCTGATCAGGGACTTTGCCGCCTCCATCTGGATCTCTATTTCCAGGCACATTGTAGACAGTGAAGTAGCCACACACGAGAGGTGATTTAGTGAGCAGACATCAGGGAAGGAAAGAAAACACCTATCAGGCGAACAGGACTGGTGCGGGGGTGGACGTTACCATGGCAACCAAAGCGACGGTAGGACAGGTACTGTATGTAGATGTGGTGGAGGGAGGATCTTTCATTCCTTTCTTTCATTATGTAATCTCTCCAGCTATCAATGGCAGACACACACACACACTCACACACACACACAGCTGTACATTCTCAGTCTTCCCTATTAGCTGCTGCAGACTCATAGCTCCGCTTTTGGCGTGCGCTGAGCACATATCGCTGCCCAGTGTGAGCCTGGCTAAAGACCCGCTAAAGACCCACCGGAGGCAGCAGGATTAGCAACACGGCGGGCCTGAGGGGGCGCAGGTTAAATATTCAAAGTTTCCATTTTGGGGACCGGCGCCACAGATGACAATGCATGACAAACTGCGGTGACCCTGAGGAGAACCAGGTGAGGGGGGAAACGGAGAGCTGAAGCGAGAGAAAAATAGAGAGAGAGAGACAAAGAGAGAGAGAGAGAGACCCCCAAAATAACACTCCAGTGTGAGCAGGATGGCAGACTAATCCCCGGTCCTACATTAGGCAGGCAGAGTTTGATAATTTGGACTAATGTGGACATCTGATTGTCCTCCTCTGCCATCAGCACACATCTTAGACTGGCTCTGAGAGAAATACTTCCGTTCTGACAGCACTGAGCAGAAGAAAGTGTGGATTCTCTACATTCAATTCAACTCCACCACCGAACAGAACTAAACTAAAATCATAACCCTTTCTTTGGGGAAACAGACGTTGGAGGGTTAAGATGGAGATGAAATAAAAATAACAATTCCTGGTGATAGCCAAGCACAGGTTACTGGGGATTTTAAACCCTCGTCGTTCCTGCTGCGCTGGCAGCCAACACAAGGTAGCATCGGAACGACGACTCGCACCAGGATGGAGCGCACACATATACACACACACACACTCATCCACCAAAACAAACATACACGCCAAACACAGAGTGTGTGCTCGCTACTACCTGTTAGATTTATTCTTTCAAAACATTATCACACTCGTAGTTACATTCTGGAAGTGTTGAGACCGATCTCTGATATAAATCAGATGCTAATCTTCAGCCTCCACATCGCCACCTAGTGGACACAGGTTTCAATCCCTAAGACTGCAAAAACAATCAGCAGGTGAGCACTAAATTATAAATCAATATAAGGCCAATAATTCTAATCTACCAGTGATGGTGACCACAACATGCCCTGCTGACATTTACACACTTTGGCCAGCAGGTGGCACTAGACCAACTGGTTGGTACCTCAAATCCTCTAGATTTCCAAAGCAAACATCACTAAGTGCTCGGGCCGGCAAAGCTTGACCCTGTGCGGCGCCGCACTCCAGCTCTCACCTGCCCTCTTTTATTTCTACGCTGTCAGAAAAAAAAAAAGATATTTGCACTACAAAAGCAGCCACGACAGCTGCGACAGCCGCACGGCGACCGGTAGCAGGGGCAATAAAGATGCCCGCGCAGTCGGGTATACACGCTGACCTCGGCTTGTGTTGGCCGACAAAGACAGTGCGTCGGCACGCCTGCACTCACATACACACACACAGAGACACACAGAGATAGAGAGGTGCTGGTCAATCATTAGCCGGCAGGCAGCGAGCGGAGTTTGAACGCGGTGAATCAGGTTTACACACCGACTCACCGCCGCATCCATCCCGCCGTCCCATCAATGATTCATCACACTCATACTTAGCAGAGGAAAAGACTCACACACACACACACACACAGGCAACAGGAGCAGCTACATTTCAGTGAAATCAGCGTTGGACACGGAGCGAGACTGATGGAAGTCTGTGTGAGTGTACACCAGGACAGGTCCATTTCATCTCATATTCAAACTTGGTGGAGCACATTTTACACAGTTTGGAGACAAAATTAGTGGCTTCCATGTGTGTGAAGTGGCAGATTTACACACAGCTGTGTAACAGTGCGGTGAGAAAACCACTCCTGAAAAGAGAGGAGGAGTTTGATGGCAGCTCAATTTCACGACACAGACAAACAGATGTTCAAGGAGGAAAAATTCATCCTCTCCCACTCACACAGGAGCATGAGTCAACCAGCTGAGCAGAGAGACAGACAGACAGAGAGAGAGAGCAAGAGAGAGAGAGAGTGTGTGTGTCAGACGGGCAAAAGCTGCTCCAGATGCCGTCACCTGAGCAGCAGGACGCCACCGAAAACAGGCCGTTTGTCTGACTTGGACGTTCCCCTCACGCTCCCTTGGTTTCTGCTGATCTGTGGCGGACAGACATCACACCTTCCAGAACATTCCGGCTCAGATGTGCTCAAACCACCGGACCGGCTGCCGTCCCAACAATAGCGAGAAAAAGCCACGGAGAGGGCGCTCGTCAATCTCGCCCGCCGACATTTCAGGCGAACTTTGGCGCGTCTGAGCCGTGAGGCGGAGGAAATGATTTACCCGAGAACACCTGTGCGGTTACTCATTCACCCTCTGGGCCCAGCGCGGCCGTTAAAGATTCAAAACGAAAAAATGCAAACGGCGCGAGTCGGCGGCCGGGATCTGACGTAAAAGTGTCTCAAACAATGGCCGAGCGCGGCGTCCTTGGCCCGCCCATTACGAGGAGTCATCTTTGACCTTCCTGCTGTTCCCAAAGCAAACACAGCGGCTGCCCAGCGTCTTCAACCGCCGGAAAACAACGCAGCGGCTGTGGTTGACAACGCTTTCTCTCGCCGTCTTTATTGGGCTGCCAGGGGAGCGCTGGTGCTCCGGTTTAGCCCAGCAAACAAAGCCTTCCTTTTTCCTGGTAAAGGGGGGGGGAACAAAGGCAGCTGGGTGACGAGCGCCGACCGAGCCAGCCCGCGGTCTGCGCCGGCGGCTTTAATGCAGCCCGGACGCTCTCGTTACGAGGATGTTTTTCCCTCCGCCGGCCGCACAAAAACAGCTTTTTATCCGGGGCCCCTTTTTTCACAGCAAGGTCGCACTTTCAGCGCGAACTCGCCACAAGAAAGAATCCATTCAGGTGGATTCGCCCTGATGCGTCACAGCCTTTTCTGTGCAGCTCTCAATTTAGGGCCTGTTTGGCGGCTTAGACACCGACTAAGTTCAACCCACACATAGAAGCAAAAAACACACTGCTGACGTAAAGATGGGACACTGCTAGAAATCTGACACCCGGCTCGTCATCCTCTCCGTTGCTCTGACATCACGAGAAAATGTTCTTTGGCCAGTCTTTTGTGGCCTGGGAGGATTGTGACGCACACCTCGCTCGGCCAAAGGCTGCCAGGCAAGACATCAACCGCACAGCATCCTCAACACAGTAATGGTGTGTGTGTGCGTGTGTGTACTCAGTACAAAAAAGACACAGCTGGCAAAAAGCACAGCGGAAAGCTCAAAAATACCTCCCCCCCCC
>OMPJ01013537.1:5717-24371 GCA_900312935.1 Carapus acus | reverse complement strand
GTTCTTCCACACAGATGTGCAAAAAGCCGCCCAGGTGCCGGCGCGGAGCTGTGTGTGAACGCAGACATTTGTTAATTTGCCACAGTTTGCTCGCGAGTAAACGTGTGGCGCAACGAGCAAAACAAAAATGAATTAGGGCATGAATTAGAAACAAGAAACACCCGCGTGGGCTAAATGTTGCGTGCTAATGATTCCAGGTTTGCCCCCGCTACTCCTGGGTAAACATCAGGTAAAAATTCCACGGCATGAAATCAATGTTCGACGTTAATGTATCTCCCTCAAAGCAGGAATGTTGCTTGAAGAAATAAATAATTAAAAGGAGGAGCGATGTGCCACATTTCCATGAAGAGAGCGGTAGGAGCCAACTTTGAATTTCGTCCGCGCTTTAAACGGTGATAAGTTGAAAGCCACGTGGAATGTGTGAGGCGGTGCAGAACACTGTCATGTTGGGGAGAGATTGCAGGGCTCCTCTCACGGGGGAGGAGGGAGGGGGGACGTGCCAATTATTAGATAATGTGGGAAGACGAGCTGTCATGGATTAAAGCTTTGCAACAGTCAGGATGTTCTCCAAATGAAGATGCTTTGATAAGCGTACATTCGCCTCAGCAAACAGAGGCTGGAAGCGTCTTTATTTAATTTTTTTTCTTTTAAATGGCTCCATCAAGTTAAGTCCAGAAATAGGCCGCTCATATAAATGACGTAGCGGAAAATTTGCTGTATATTTAAGAATAATGGCAGTGAGGCTAACCTGGCATGTGATTCTGTGGTTATTAATTATATGGCGACCATGTAATGTCTGATCTTTATGACGACGATCAAAGCTCATGCTGCCGCCATATGAGGTTATATTGTGTCTGGCTGGTCACTTTCTTCTGTAGAAAATCTCACAAATTGACCCAGCAGACGTCTGCTCTGGAAGGTGGCACTCAAGCCACGACAACTGCAAACGCGTCGAAATTACAGTGTGGCAGCATTTGAACTTTGATGTGAGGACGTAGCAGATAAAGCAGATTTCTCAGGCGAGCGTTTCAGCGAGGTAATGTGATGAGAGGTGGAATTCAAAACAGGCAAGAGAGTATTTTTGTGTGGGAAGAGACTCTACAAAATTTTTGTTTTAACTCGGGAAGTATGCCTGGATGAAGGTGGCAAGTAAAAGTCAGTATGATGGCGAGCTGCTGCTTATGTGAAGTGAAATTTGTATTAAAAGAAAGAAACAGGTGACATCACTGCTTCATGTCCAGTTTGTGTGTGTTACTCAGTGTTTTGATACACAACAGGAGGTTTGGAGTCTGTTGGTGGGGGGGAAAGAAATCTAAGCAAGACACACACATACACGCCCACACACAGAGAGAGAGAGAGACAGAGACAGAGAGAGAACGAGAGACTGCGTACTGAGCCTCTTACATACATCAAATACCCAAAATGTCAGATTTACCAAACCTTTCATTTTCCCTTGGGATGAATCCAACATCTCGGTACCTCACTTTTCATCTGGGGATAGTCACTTTTCCCAAATCTCGCAGAAAAAAACAAAAAAAGAATCAAGAAAACACTAAGTGTCACAGTTCATGGCGACATTTTTGGTTTTGGTGTGACTTAAGAGCAGCAACAGATGTAACAACAGTATAATGTTAACGACGACTGAAGCTTGTTTTTGCTGCCAGGTGTGTGGTGGAGTAACCACGGAAACGATCACTGTGGTGATGACACACACGTCTGTGCTCTGTGAGCGAGTGTATACAACAGACAATAAGGAGGCTTGGGGTTGAAGCCATCCTCTGTTCATTTTACCAGACTAAAGAATCACAAATTGCACAATGCACATCTCCACTTTGTGTTGGGCACCATGTAGATCCATCTGCTCGGAGCCGCCATCTTCCTCATCCAACATCATTCAACAATATTACTCAGACGGAGCTCCTGTGAAGTGAAGTCCCCGGTTGCGGCGCTTACCACCCAGGTATACTGTGCCGGGTGTTCTGCAGGGCGAAGCACTCCTAGCTCGTTGTTTTCCCACATTCGACAAGTTCCATGCGAAACTTTGTGCAGAAGTTTGAGAATTCTGATGAGGCTGCAGGTCGAAATCAAGGCGGAGTGACAAAAAAAAATAAAAAATGCTGCGGACCTCCATGTTGGATCTGAAGGTGTCCACGGGATCAGAAGTCACCAGCCTGACATGAGCAGCAGCTGATCCGGTAGCCGCAGGGCTCTCACTGTTTGCACAGGGTTGCCAGGCTCATGTAAAAAAAAAAAGAAAAAAGAAAAGCTTGTTTAAACAGAATTACACATTGGGCCGCACACACAGCTCCAACTGTCTTTATATAAAAGTGATTAGCACACATAGTCAAGAGGCGCCTGTCTCTTTCTTCCTTTTCTTAATTACTCTGCAGACTATTATTGTCAACAGCGATTGCATTATCAATGAGAGCGCACAGCTGCTCACAGGAAAAAGAATGTCTTTGCTTGGGAAAGGTTGCGAGAAGTGCAGGGTGGAATGTTGTGTAATCTGTCATGTGATGAAATCCAGAGACATTTAGAGATATGTCAGACCCGTCAGCAGCGAACGTTCCCTAAGAAAATCCATTCAGAAAACACACTCTGCGGATGTGTCTGATCTTTGTGTAGAACATCCTGGTACTGATTGCGCCTCGCTAATGAGGCCAGACCTCGTCATCATGACTAGCACAATCACAATTAGTGGGATGGGTCAGCTGAAGCAAGGCCGTTTCCCTCTGGAATCAATGACACAACGTGCATCCAGACTTCATGTCTCAGACTTCACTGGTGGCTGGAGGGTTTAGTTGCTTATGCATTTATTGTATATATATGACATTTATTTAGCATGAGTTTATTTTCTTGACAGTGGGTTTAGCCTCTTGCGTCACCTGCCTGCAGTGTGTTCTCACAGCAGTAACAAACCAGTTGACAAGTGCCGACTACCAGCTTTAGGTTAAGCGGGAAAACACTCCACTAAATCCACCTCGCGTGTGTGTAAGCATGATGGACTCCTGTGTGTGTGCTGAGGGTGACAGCTAGCAAGTTTGTCAGGAGGGGCTTATGATGTCTCCTGAGGACAGGTCATGGTTTGACAAGAAAAACCAAAACACGGGGCGCAAATGTCCCCACAGCTCCCACCACACTCCTCAAACAAACGAAAAAAAAAAAAGCGAAACCAAAATAAACAGCAACCACCGCTGAGTGTCGGAATGCATGAGCGGGATTCGATTTGGCAGCTGGGGGACATGAAGGAGGCTCACCTGGATGGTTAAAAAAGAAAAACACAGCCCGTCTGCGTCCCTCTGAGGATTTAGTGCAGCGTTAGCGGTGGCTTGCTGCATAGCGATGAGCTGCGCATCCTGCAGTGTTTTTTTTTTGCAGGTGACACCCAAATGTTTTATCCTCCGCCGAAGAGGGAACGCACAGCACAAAATGCAGGGCTGATGGAGTTTGACACCCTCACTTAGGAGCGAGCGCCCCAATTTACTGCCGATATTAAAAAAGCGTATTTATGTCTACAATGTTTGACGCAGAGTGATAGAGTGAGATTCGTGCGGGCGGAGCTCCAGATGCTAGAGAGCAGGCGGAGGGTTTGGTGCCGATCCTGATGTGGGAGGAGACCAAGGTTTGTCCCCGCCAGAGACGTCCATTGAGTTCATTAAAAGCTGTTTCTGCAAAGATACAAAGGTCACAAAAATGGTGGAGTAGTTGCCTTCACCCAACCTTTTCTTTGTATTCTGGAATTATAGTTGCGTTAAAGTTGTCAATTAACAATCGGAGATTCTGCCAAAAAATCCAAAAAGCTTGAACACACAGTTTGTAGGACAGTGCTGCCTTTCCTTTAAAGATGTGAAAAACCCTTTGGCAGCTGATATCAAAATACTTCAGCTCTACCAAAGAAGGAGAAAGCTATAAATATGATGCAACTGTGAGTAGATTTTTGCAGCTTGGCTCAGTGGCAACTGGCCATTGACAATTGAGAGCAGCAGGCGTTTGGTTCAACCTCAGCTTCCTCCTGTTCTGGCTCCAATGCCGAAGTGTCCTTGAGTAGGACAGTGAATCTCCAACTCCACACTTCACAATAAGTCTTTCCCATTCGTTCTCATTTATCATTCCTTTTCGGAGCGCCAAAGAAATTTGACTCGTCTCACCTCCTGTCAAAAGTCCCTGAAACTTGGCAATGGCATCGACCCAAAGTCGAGATAACGCTCATTATCAGCGCAAACACGACTAACTACACACTGGCGGTTATTAATGTTGGAAAACACACTGCCAACCGCAGTTTACACAATTTGAACTTCTGACATCCGCAGCCCTGCAGATAAAGTCAGTCAAGCCGACGTGAACGCTACCTTAGACAACGGCAGTCAAATATTTTAATGCAGTCAATTTCCCGATGCTAATCAATGGAACGGACACCAAATGGCAGCACGTCAGAGGCTGTGGCTGACTGTGTTGGGAAATTTCTCCTTTCTCCTACGGTGAATACCCGCAACTCGTGTCCAAAGTCCGAAATTATTTCGAGATTGTAATGGAAACACATTCATTCAAAGTTTTGTGTGAATATCCCGCAGCTGTGAAGACACGAGCAGCAGCTCACAGACAGCCCGATTTCAGTCCAAGCAGGAACAACACTGGGCTGATTTGTATGATGGGCATAGTCCTAATCAGAGAAGGACCGGGGAGCTAATCAGTGAATACAGCCAGCCAAGGGTTTGATTTGGGCCTCTGCAGCCGCTCAGGCCCTTTGGAAGTGGCTTCAAACCCATAAAGTTGATTGAGAGCGACCGCCCTCCATGAATGGGAAAATAGTTTACCACAAACTTCATGCACGACCAGTGCATGAAGTTCCAAAACATCAACAATAGATTATGCATTCTTTTTCACCTTAGAGCTACGCCGAGGGATATGAGCGTCTCCCCATATGAGCAAAACAGGTTGTGAGCACAGCAAGCTTTGAAAGTTCTCCTTGGTATTCCAGCATTCGCTTGAATTATGAGTTGTGTTTACGCCACGTACTGACCAGCCGCCACATCTCAAGTTCAGGTTATGTTTTCCCAGTGTGGAGGAACCATCTCATTGCTTTCATGAGCTTTTCAATCTTTTTTTGTGCCCCAAGGGCAGAAATTTTGTAAACCAACAATGTCACCCAAGTACATGGTCGCAAAGGAGGATGCTCCTAACAGAGAAGGACACACTTTTCATGGAATTGAAGACGGAAATCACAGGAAAATACAAGGATGTTTCTACGTGTGACGGATCTTGGACAGCTGTTTGCCGTCAGCAATCAGCGCTATCTTGAAGAAGGGGGAAGAGATTATGAGGCTTGATGTGATCGAAGGAGTTACGGTGAATACCAAAAAAGGTCCAAAACTCCTAGAACAGGGGTCGGCAACCCAAAATATTCAAAGAGCCACTAAGGACCAAAAGAGCGAAAAACAAATCTGTCTGGAGCCAAGAAAAAAAGAAAAAAAAAGGAGAAAAAAAATTAAAAGCCTCATGTAAGCCTCATAAATGAATTTAATATTTATTCTAAACAGTTTCACAGCATTTGAGTACCCCAAGAAAATTTGTCTAATATTTGTCCTCCCAGAAAAAAACATATCAAAACATTTCCCCCATCTTTTTCCACTTACATACATTGTTGAAAATGCTCCCTGGAGCCACTAGGGCGGCGCTAAAGAGCCGCATGCGGCTCCAGAGCCGCAGGTTGCCGACCCCTGTCCTAGAAGATGACGAGACGCTGTGACTCTGTGTCAGAGGGTATGACGAATAAGTGTGTGCATCCCTGACTGAGACTTGGAATGTCTCCGTCCTGATCCTGCGGACATGATGGTGAAATTGTTTCTCTGGGTGCAAACTTTGGAGGTCTGGAGATGGATGCAGCTGAGGCAGAGGAGTTAGTGCAGGAGCACAGTAAAATAAGTAACATTTTCCCCAAAAATCACTTACTGGTAAATTCTGCATAAAATATTTTGTTGATCGATTTTTATATCCATATTTTTGGGGTGTGGAGCTAATTAATCGGATTTCCATTGTTTTAAATGGAGAAATTAGTTTTGAGATACAAGTGTTTCAAGATACAAGCTATGTTATAGAACAAATTAAATTCTTACCCTGGGGTGTCGCTGCATTTTCATTTTTCATGAGTGGTCTATTGAATTTTATCTTGTGTTTGTCAATAGGCAAATGCTGCTGCTAAGAAGTTGTGCTACGTTGTGTGACCTCCTCAGCGAGGTTTTGCTCTTCATGTGGTGCAAATTTTCATTGTGTGTTGCTCAGTTGTTGCACTGCACCAGGGTGTATTATGGGATGTTGCAGTGTCATGTAGACATGTGATGTTGCTGTTGTGTTGTCATGTTGGGTCATGTTTACAGATATGAAGTCGTTACGCTCTTTAAAAAAAGATATCTGACAGCGTGGGAAGAGCACAGATGTTATCTCAGTCAGCGCAGAAGGGGGAAAATTTGCCTGAATCAGAACGAGGCACCTGTCCTCCTCAGCCCCGTAGTTCGCAGTGCACCCTCGCTAGGCGTGGGAGTATGCGTACAACGACTGTGCATTATTGAATCCTCGCTCTGGAGAGATATTATTTGCACCGCATGTCTGATCTGACAGGCTCCGCTCTCGGCATGATGACATTACGGCAGCGATGACAGTTATCATTTATAGCCACGGACGCAGAGGAACAAGAGATCATGCCTGCGTCGCCACGGAGAGACACGTGTTAAACTAGTGAGTGAGTCTGCTCCATGCATGTACATATGGGCGGGAAACAGGCAACACATATTTTTAGCATGACCACCACTTGACGGATGGCTGGTGTAGCATCAGTTCCGTGTTTCGAAGTCGTTGGATGATTAAATTCCAAGCGTAACCAACTCCAAAAGCAAAAGGACTCCAAAATGTGCAACGTCTCTGGAGTTTAGCTCGCAAAACACAGTGGTGGAATACGATTTATCCAAGCGTTGTCGAGGAATCAAATCATTTTGCTCTTTCTCTATTTACAAAGGCAAATTTCATTCTGCCACTGCTCCGAATACTGCGCTCGCTCCGAGCCGTTCGCTTGGCTCGGGGCTTTCGTGGAGCGCGGCTCTCCCGAGGGGACGGCGTCTTGATGTGTGTAATGTGAAGGAAAACCACAGGCCATCAGTGCGTTGGCTGCAGCTGCCTCCCACTCAGCGTCAGTTAGAGCCGACAACACGCGTGCTGGAAAACGAAACTCTATCTGCTCGTGTGAGGGGATCTCAGACCTAGTCAGCGTTGGACGTGTCCCAAATGTGTGACTAGAAAGAATGAGATGGTGGGCCTGCCTCTGAGATTCATCCAGCACTTTGTTTTCCAAGAAATTCTCTGTGTTTTTCAATCGACAGTAAAAAAAAACGTCTGTAACCTGTTCATTTGGAGCAAAGGGGAAAAAACTGCTTAACTCCCTCATTGTCTTCGGTTCTACCTTCTGGTTGTATCAGCCACTAAATTCGATGTAGAATGACCCACACAACCTGCATCTGCCAATTTTCAAGTGACAACGCCTGATTTTTCTGGACCAGATTCCCTCATTACATCAATCTGAGCTAAATGTGCAATGGATTCCCTTAAATTAGCCAAAAGTTGCAAAGTAACTGATGATAGCTGTTTTGCAATGCATGCCACCGTTTCTCAGCATTTGGTGGGTTGGATTGCTGAATATTAGGGTTGTCCGATATTGGCTTTTTTGCCGATATCCGATATGCCGATATTGTCCAACTCTCAATTTACCAATACCGATAACAGCCGATACCGATATGTGCGCCGGTAAACGCTTCAGGAGCGCATAGGCACTATTTCAGTGTAACGCGAGCATTATTGTATTTTTATCGGTTTTTATTTTATCGGTTTTAAAGCAAAAAAATCCAATACCGATATTACATTTTTACGCTAATATCGGGTCGATAATATCGGTGGGCCGATATTATTGGACATATTTACTGAATATTCAACATATTTTCTCAGGAAGAGAAGCCCTAACCCTAACCCTAGGTACATGAACCCCTACATTCAAGTACTTCAGTCTGTTTGGGAAGTACGGCCTTTAACAGACCAATGGTAGAGCCTCTCAGCATAGGCACAGCAGGGGCTCTTCATCCTTGAGTGATGTAAAGTTGTGTGTGCTCTCCCATGTGCAAGGCTTGGCCTGCCAAATCAACACCATCTCGACGCAAATGAGGCAGCAAACTGGTTCAAGCATCATCACTCAAGCGTTGCTCTTTTGTGTGCGTGTGCGTGGTTGTGTGTGTGCGAGCGTAGCCGGCGGTGGAAGGCTGCTGGAAGACAAACTCTCAGCCTGGGGCCTCCGTGTCAGACACAGGAGCTGATAGAGACGTCGCTCCCGAGCGACATGAATCAGATCTGCGTTTTTATTGGTCGGCGGTGTAAAATAAGGCCATCGGAAACGTTTGCGTTTGGCCCGCGTCCATCGCCCTTTACGTCGTGCCGGCGTGGCTCGGAGTGACGTGCCGGCGTGAAGTTGCAGTTATTTTCTGATGTCGACGTGGGAACACACGTGTCCCACTGCGGATATTTTGACAGTGGCGCTTTTTGAGCTGTATAGCAGCAGATTACAGCTGTGACCAATCACTTAAGGGATGGCGGCACTCCATCTCGCTGTACCTGTGAGCGCCGGCCGCCTGAGCCAGCGAGCACAATGCAGAGCCAAGGCACTGGCAGACCCGTGGTGGAAGGCAGCCAGTGTTAATCTTATTACTCCCACCTGTGTTTGACAAGGCAGAATGCTGGCGGTGAAAAAAACAACAACAAAATAAATAAATAGGCATTCTCGCTCCCATGAAAGTTCCTGCTGGGCTCCGTCCCATGAATGTAATTTACTGTTTATATTTCACATTTAATTTTAGGGTGGATTCCCACGCTCTGCGGTGTGGCGGTTCTAAATCTTAGCGAAGCAATGAAACTCCTTCTCCTTCTTCCTCTTCCTCCTCTTTTTTTTCTTCTCCTTCTCCACATCTTCTCCAGTCAGCTGCTTACTTGAGGTTCCGCACTACGGTATTTAAACGTGCTTTGTCATTTGCTTTGAACGGTGAGCTCAGGCGTTCATCTTCAAGCCATTGTTCACTCCCTCGATTTGTCCTTCTTTTTAATTCGGTATCTTGTTCTGGGAGTAGAAAGGGGTTGAGGATCCAGGACAATCTGTCGACACTCTTGGAGCACCACGGATTCGTATCCGCAACTACCTTTTAATTGGATTAATGCTCCTTCATAGCTGCCACCAAAAAGGAAAAGGTGCAGTGGCGTCCCAAAATGGCAACCTAGAATCCTCTCCTGGCCAACCCTCCATTTTGTAGCTCAGTCTCCGCCATCGCCTCACTTCTCCAACATCGCGAAACTTAAGCTGGGCTGTTCACAGTAAGAAACTTAGCCTGTGTTACTTGGTGACAATGTGGGAGATTTAAAGGAAATGTTGAGGGTAGGAGGGGTGGGGGACTGCTTCCAAAATGGAATTAATTGAATTCCTTTTCAAGTCGCAGCGAAGTGGAATCAAAGAAGAATTGGGGGCTTTGAACGTGTTCCTGGGATGTGAAATGATTTCCCCTCCTCTTCCGCTTTCCTCCCTCTCCCTGCCTTTGTCTGCGGCCGACGTGTGTGGGTGCAGCAGCGTGAGCGCTCTGAATCACCAGGTGGTGCGTCCTCATCTCGCATTCTATCTCGGTGTCAGAGGTTCGAGGCTGCTCACTTTTCACCCACGTCTCATCACAGCCATTGGACTGAGACGTGTTTGCCTTTGACCGCGCTCCTTTTGTTTGACTTTCCCGGCCAGGATTAATTGTCTTTGCCTGCCGTCGCTTTGGGCCTCCTCTGCACCTCCATCGGAACCGCACCGGAGCTGGCGTTCATCTCTTGCAAACCGTAAGCTGAATTATGTCGGTGTCTCCTCGCAGGCCTCAGGCACATGTGTAAGACACCCATTTGCAGCAGGGTAACACCGGGTAGTTTATTGCCGCCTCCTCGCCTGCGCCTCCTCCCTCCCATCCTTACCTTGATGCATGAGATCCAACAGGCCTTTGCTAACCTTTTCAAGTCATCAGGAGGCCTGCCGTGGCAGCATGTCTTATTCATTGAAAATGACTCTTCAAGGGCTGAGACATCCCGAGGAGATGATGCCAGTGTCTTTGTTGTGAAATGCCCCTGTCAGTGTCACAGACAGGCTGGCAGAGAGCAGAGAGATCTAAGGTTGGAAGGCACAAGGCACTTCAAAGCCTCAAATTGGTACAGGAGAGCTCCAGAGGGCTGGATGAGTACACAAGCCACCTCCATTACACAAAGGGATGCCGCCAGGACATCGGCAGTACACCTCGGTTCGGCATTGTTGTTAGTTTGTGTTCCAGCAAAGAGCTGAAACCTGACTGCCTGATGACTGTGCGGCGACAAAGCGCAAATTTATGAGTCGCTCCATCGGTCCGCCCATCTTTCCGTCCTAGGCCTCCCACGCACAGCGTGACTTTAGTAATCACATCAGCTCAGTGCACGACACACTGCGCAACATGGATGTAATAATCCTGTACGGTGCGACAACATGGCCGTGCAGGAGGAGCGAGAGATCGCTTGACGGAGGGTGGGAGGAGCGGTCATACTTTGAGATGTCCATCCTAAACCTCTGTCCAAGGCTGTCTTTTTGCTAGGCTGTGTTTGGTAGGACAACCCTGAGGACGGCTGTGTGTCTTGGCACAGGAGGCAGAAAACCTCTGACTCAGCCACGTTCCTCTGCAGAAAATGTTAATTAATGTGAAAAAGACCTTGCGACAAAAGTTTCTAGAATTCTCTCACTGGTCCCGAACTCTTTGCACCCAGAGAAATGGAGAACAGAGAGGGACAAAATGTCGTCATCTGTCCATCTGTGGTCAGGAGGGAGTAGAGGAGGACGAGGACTCCCAGACTCTCTGTCCCTGGCCACATTGCTCAGACACTGACTCACTTTTACTTCTCTATCCACAGATGTGTCTTGGTTTAGCTTTGCTGTAAATCCAGGTGGAGTAACATTACGGGAGAGGCATTTGGTCCAAACTTCAAAGTCTCCAAGATTTGAAGGCTTGGACGTACAGTCGCAGCCTCATTTTCTCCAGAAAAAAAAGACTTAAGACTTGCTGCCTGGATTCACAGCCTTTAATCTATCAAGCAGTTCAGCAAGAATAGAATACGTCAATTTCATTGTAAACCTTTGAAAGCTTCCCTGCAGGTTGGCCACTGCCTCGCCGCAGAGGCAGAGCTCAATGTCTGCACCGTACAGAGAGCAGGAATACTGCCGGCCTTGATGCTGCTCAGATAGGAGTTGACAGGAGTGAAAGAATTGTCATTAGTGCGGTACGATACTGCAAACTCTCAACGGGAGGCAATTTTAGCACAACGCCGAACGATCCTCACATCACACGCGCCAAACTCACCTGCATAACAAATAGAGAGGATGTTGGAGCTGAAGTTGGCAATAAAGTGAAAAAGAAGAACCATAACACACTAACAGGACTGACGGTCTTGCATACTAATCTCTCTAGCTCAGCTCGTTTTTCCCTCTTTTGGTCCCTTTTTCTTTTTACCCAAATATGCCCTTTGAACATATTCTATCCCTTATCCAAAAATGAGCCGCACTAACAAAATGGCACCCGCTGTAATCTGCAACGCTCTGTCCAGACCTGTCCCGAGTAATGGCAGACTATGAAGGAGCACCTGGCTCTCAGAATGGCCTATTATACCTTATCACACCTTCCCGGTCCATGGAGAGATGATTTTGTGCATGCAGTCACCCCGTGATAAGGACAAATTTCATGATTGGTGTCTTTATCTGGCCGCAGGCTTTTTCCCCCGACAACCATTGTGAGCTAATTAGCTCCCTCTTCTGGGTATTGAATTACAAATAATCCTTGAGGTATTGTCACCGGGGCCACGTTATGATGTGGAGATGGCAAAAAACAAGTTTCTCCAGCGGCAAGTTCAACACTGGGTGATCCTTGGGAAGTTTTAGCGACGTTTCCTGTGAGGTAATATTGTTAATGAAAACAGAACATTAACCGTAAATCCTTATTTTATTAAGATGCCGGAATTTCCTTGAGTGCCGCCACCTCTGCCGCATCCACTATTTTCCCGCCACAGAGTGGAGCTGCGGGTCACTTTGCACGCAATCAGTGAAAAGATGTGGTTGGCAGAGTGCTGGCGGGGACTTGCCAGCCACTTCACGAGGGGGAGAAATCTGCGAACTAGGAGACGATCGTCCGCGGTGCAAAAAGAACATTATTCTTTGGATTATTCCCTATCACTATGCAGTATTCATACCCTTCCTCGAGTGTCCTCACGATAATAGTTTTCCAAGCGACGCCAATGTTGTTTTGCATCGGCCGTCGACGTGTAATTTAAGATGATACACCAGATATTTCTGCCGCAATATGCATAAATATTGCTGTTGCACTTTGCATGCCTCACACACTTTGTGCCGCGCCGCTCCATTGTGCGTGTGGGCCGATTCCTCGTCCTGTCTGCGCTCTTTGTAATTATCAATTAGGCTTTATTTCCCAGGAGGATGATAACTCACTCCCTTAGTGTGTGTCTGCACGAGAGCGTGTGCGTGTGTGTGAGGAAGATCCCCATCCAGCTGCTGTGCGGGAACGACGTTGCCTCCGTATTCTGTCGCAGCTGCGGCAAGAAGCAAGAAAGACAAGGCAGCGGCGGCAGAAACGGCGCCAGTGCTGCAGGATCAGCGAGGATATGCTGGTGGTGGAGACATTTATAAATACTTAATGACACAAATCAGAGCAACTAATGGGAAAAGAAAGATTGGATCCGCGATGTTTGTTTGATTAGTGCGTCGCTGAGTGTGCGCGCAGGAGGCAGCAGTGAAATCGAGGCGAGGCGAAGAGAAGCGGCTCAGCCAGACGCAGCACGGGACAATGAGACAGCTAAGATTAATTGGTTGACAAATGAGAGATGGTGTGACCTGCTCTCGTCCATTGTACCTCGTCTTTCGTCCCATTAGTCCCAATTTCCACAGACCTGAGCCCCCATCATAGAGTCCTGAGACCCCCGTCTCCGCTCGGAGGGGGTACACGTGGCACCATCAGGCCCTTAATGAAGCTCAGACTCATCACTTTCTGTTGGGATGAAAAACTCTCCATTCATTATTCTGTCAACAGTCAACAATAGCTTCTGCAGCGTCAGAGCAGACGACGTTGAGAAATGATGCTGCTGCGATATTAAAAAAAAGAAAAAGAATGATTCTCTCAACCAAGGGCGCTACATAGTCGTCATTGTTAGTAGGTCGACTGTGATTTATTCTTGCACCAAGTTGCTTTTTTTCACGATCTCTGCACAAAGACCTAATGCCACCGCTACTTGTGTTGTCTTGCTGTTGTCTGCCTTGCAAATGAAATGCTTTGCTTTGGGGCAGCAAAAGCATCAAATACATTCCGAATCTTCGCCTCAGTCTGTGCTTGCCGATTTTTATTTCTAACTTTGCCGTAGCTGCTTACTGCCCCCGTTTCAGGCAACGTGAAGGGAGAGACGAACATTCTTCATCTGAACGGGGGGTGTAGTTAGGAATGTGTTCCACACTTCAGAGGACATATGATAGGCATTAGCTACTCAGGAGTCACATTATCGGACACCGTAAGTGGTAAATTAGATGTTGTGCAATGCTTAAAAGGTTCGTCTCTGCTTACGCAGCTTGCGGCTCAGCGTTCATATTTGCAGTTGTACAGATATTTTCAGCATTTTCTATTGAAAAATAAACATGTTTCCTGTGCAGAGTCGCAGTCAAAAGCTTTCTCTGCTCCTGCAGGCCAACGATGCTTTCAAAGAAAGTTTGCATATCAGATAAAAGCTGGTGTTAATGGCGGCGCCTCACATTAAGGTTTTATCAACAGAAAGTGGAGATGGTTACAAGCTCCTAATCATGTATAAAAGCTATTCAAACTCTTGTAATAGAATTAATTAACTACTCACTGCTTTGAGCGTGTGGCCTAATTTGCAGCCACGTGATATTTGGACCTCATCTGGACCTACTTCAGTGACGAGGATGCCGCATTAGAGTAAAAAACTACTTGAGGACATTTTGTTTGCCTTGTTTGACGTAAAACAAAAAAACAAAAAAAAACAGGCGAGCATGATCCCAAGTGATGCACAGAGAGACGGGCAGACTCAGCAGTAAGTCATTCAGTTTGGCACGCAGCAGCAGGGAGGAGGATTTACGGCGAGGCGTCCGGCAGCTGGAGGCATCAGTAGTGGCTTGTAAATTCCTCTTATTTGCATTGCGCTGGTGGCAAAAATTGGAGAGTGACGGACGCTTTGCACATCAAGCGGTGCTAAGTTTTGGCTTTGGCTCGACGGGATGTGTTAACTTCCTGCAAACATCTGTTTAATTGGGAAAATAATTTCGCAGCTGCTGTGGATTTCAGACTTATAACGTGTTTGTCTGCCGCAAAGGTCCGTCTTGCTTTTACAGTATTCTGCCTGCAGTTATTAAGCCCAGCCAAGGTAAGGTTAATGGTCTCGCCTTGTTCCTCGATATCGTGGTGACGGGACCTCGGAGTGCTCGCTGTGGCATCTTGTACGGACCTGTCAGGCTTTAGTGCATGTGACACTTGGCGTTCCATTTTTTGATAGCTTAATTGATCCTTGCAGAGAGTGCCTGCTGAGAGGGCTTCTTACAAAGTGCAGGAACTGGGCGAGTATTGACAAAATGTTGGGGTGACTCAGATGGAAGTACACATGCTATTGAACGGGACAGGCTTCCTTTGGGGCTATCTTCGTTCTCGATCAATGCCACGGAGGAGAAGAAAATGAATGGGATGCAGCACAAAGGTTCCCAGCTGCTTCTATTCATGAGACAGTGCGGTGTGACATGTCCATGTGGCCCCTTGTAGACGTTGAGGCCTGATGTGCAACAGTATTGAATGGTACTGTTGGGTTGCACGCGTTGTAATTGCTAATTAGACACAAAAGTGTGAAGGAAAAGAGCATTTGCTGCAAAATTTACAGTTAAGTCGGGTACAGGCGCAGTGCAGGTGAGCTCAGAAAGGGCAGATAAAGGTGCCACAATATTAAGCCGGGTGGAAACAACCATTATATACTCCAACTGTCCTGTCACCCAGTGAAAGACATTTCCAGCCTCTTCCGCTCCCTCTCCTCCTTCCTGGGGTATTTCTCACCCCCCTTGAGCCTCCCTGTGACAGAGGAGTCATTAAGAGGTGGGCAGATGCACTTTGTCAAGGTGGCCACACAGTCCCTTGGCCATCAGGCTGAGCTGGACTCGCATGGCGGTGCTCTCAGAAAGTGAGAAAGGTTAAAATGGGGGAAGAGAAACTGTGGGACTGGATGGAGGGAGGTGAGGAGAGGGGGGGAGTGAGGAGTGAGGAGGAGATAAATGGGCACAGAAAGTGTAAAACATTGGTTCGCCGAGGAAAAAGGTAAAAGAGGAAGGGGGTGGACATGGGCAGAGGCGATGAGCTGAATAGTATTGTGAATTACTATACTTGACCCTTTTTTTTTGTATTTGTGGATGCAACCATATTGTTTTTACTGTACTTATTCTGCAGATGGCAAAATAATCTATGGTTGATTTTCCTGCTGGGTTTACCTTTCATTTCGAGAGGCCATATCAATCCCTGAGTACATTTCTTGCCCACATTTGACCCGTCCTCATGGCTTTGAGGAGCAGCATGCCGCTCCGTAAGCAGCCCAACCGCTGTGCTAGGGTTGCATTGGGTGCACTTTGTCACATGCTATCATGAAGCTGCTGAGCTCCACCAGATGAAAGCCATTGGCGGACCCGACATGCCTCACATGGTATTGTAGAACGACGGTTTTAAAGTCTGTACAATGCGGACGGCAGAATGACTCCCCGCCTCTGTATCTGTGCCAGTTGTCGGAGCAATCAGGAGCTCAGCTGGACTATCATTTGGTGCCACCAAGGTGGTTTCAACATTAATAGGATTTCCTGCCCTCCAGAAACAGACTGGTGCCTCTGTGTGCGTCTGGCCGAGAGGAGTGGAGAGGCGCTCAAAGAGGCAGTCTGGGACAATAGTGCGCTTTCCCCCTGATTGAAAACAAACTCATTTTCCCCCTCAGGTGGAAACTCAGTTTTTTCAAAATCATTTTCAGCAGAGTGTCAACCTCATTTTTCTCCTGACATTTTTTATTTTGTCGATAGCATAACAGTTTAAAAGAGCTAGGGCCAGTTGCTGGAAAAATACTTGCTCGGCTACGTGTTTTTTGAAAGTTTATTGCAATCTGCATGAACCCCACAAAGGAAAACATTTTCTCTCACGAAATTATTAAGTTCCCCTCATATTCAAATGCTTTAGCGTAATTTATTCACCCAGTACTGGAAAATAAATTTCTTGCCTTGTGCTGAAATAAAGAGACGACCACAAACCCGTTGCTCTGGCAAAGCAGCGTCTACACAGACGTCAACATCCAAATTGTACCTGGAAATTAAATCTGACATTTACTGGGTAACACTACTTAATCCAGCACATAGATTACTGGAGTTTCTACCAGGTACCAGCTGCAGACGATGGATAAAACTGGGCCAAGCAAAGCATCCCGGACATGTTTTGCTTCCTCGGATAGAAATCCAGTGCATGTCACATTTGCAGTTCTCTGCCATTGTCCTCCCATATCTCAGGATTCCAGATTTTCCATATTCCCCACTCCACCCAAACCAAAATACCCAGAAGGACATATGTGGAGTTCTTATCCTGACGTGAACCACAAGAAATGGTTGCCAATTTAACCCCTGTTTCCTTGTTTCCGTGCACATGTTCTTTGACCCCTGACCCTTACCAAAGTCAGTCACCGCCACAAGCTAAGGTTTCATTTTCTTTGCACATGGATTATGACTGTTTTACAAGTTGAACAAATCGTGGAACACATTGAGATCATCACTTAATGACCGCTGGATCCTTCTGAAAGCATTGATCCCACATGAGTGATTTCTAGACATGGGTTGGAAATACAAAATCAAGGGTTTTGCATGCATTGAGGCAACAAAAGTAGTATCATTTATTATTTTCATCTGAAATATTTTGGCAACATGCCTGCAAGACCATTTTAGCCGTAGATACTGAGAAGTTTATCTTGACCTACCTGAGACAGCTGGCAAAAACTGGATTAACCGGACAACAGAGGAATACTCTTGCACCTAATCGGAGACGTATCATCCCCATTTGGCTGTGGCCGACACGACATTTCATGGTGAACTCGGCACGGGTCTCTTGAGAGACCCCTCCTCCATTTTCTGCTTCAATGCACCGCAGGTACAACGAGGGAGGGGTTGGTTGATCAAAAAGAGAGAGAGAGGGTGGGGTGCAAGAGAGCAAGAATCTGACACACTTGGGTCATCTTTCCCCATATGGTCAATGTTCTTTCACTGATGCGTCCTCCCAGGTGTCTTTCTGGGTGACACGGTGCAGCCTCGACCCGGAGAGCTTTTGTCTTTGGAGCGGAGAGTTAAATATAATTTCCTGTCACTTGCCCCCTCTGTCACTGCCATGAAAGACCGCAGACTTTTAAATGTGATCATCCTCCACACTGGCTCCCTGTTGCCAAACTATCAGAAAGGTCTCAGTGGTGCAGCAGCTCAGAGTAATTCTCTCCCATCGCCACACATCAACACTTCATTTAGATGCTCTACCTACACCCTGCACATTTGTTTCATGTCCACTCCTTTGAGATTACGTCTCTGTCTTGCGGTCCGACGTGAGCATTACCTCCTTTTAAAATCCATTAGGGAGAGGTGGATAGCAGCAACGTAATGGCACCTATTCCACAGAATCTGCGTGATCAGAGGTACATCTTGGTCTTAATATCACATTGGAGAGTTGATGAGATGCTTTTTAATGGCGCATCCAATTAGTATATGGTTGAATCCCCTCTGTAAAATTACCCCCAATAAAGCAGTCAGAGAAAGTGTTGTACCTGGGGAGAAAAGTGTCCATAAACCTAACTGGCACACACCTATAATCTGTTTTATTTATTTGTGAAGATAATGCGGTGAGAATAATAGTTTTGCGCTGGTGCGTTAAGAGACGGTAGCTGCAAACAACCAGGCAGTCTTTGCATCAGGTGTGTCTGCATTGGTGCGACAGAAACACTTTGATCGTTCACATCCAGCTTTCTTTTATGAGAACATCTGTTGTTACAGCAGAGTAACCCTGAGTGGCATTGGTGCCATGGATCAAAACAAATGACTAGATTCCAAGAGTGCCATCTCTTGGGGTTCACCAACAATGGCTCACATGTCATATTTCTGCAATTAAAACTCTTAGCTGCCGGCCTCAGCGCTCTACATTGTTAGAATAATTGTTGGTTTAGTGTGTTAAATTGTTTGATTTCATCATCTGTAATTGGACGGCTTGAAATACATCAGAGATCTTTCTTGTCGCTAAGGGACACCCAAGATGCAATGTCAAACTGCTGGCTTGTGTTTTTCTGTGCTGGTTACATCAACAGAGCTACAGTGCAACTTTGGTCGGGAAATGCCCAAGGACAGATGACAGACAAGTGCTGAGGTCGAAGCTGACAGGGTCTCCAGACGAACAGAAATTTCTGTCCATCCTACTGGGAAGTGGAAATACTTTTGTTTGCCGGATCCACACAGACCCAACGTTCTCGGGGGGGGGG
>OMPJ01013498.1:8582-19158 GCA_900312935.1 Carapus acus | reverse complement strand
ATTACACAGGGCCTCTCCTCCAATCAGGCAGCTGAAATACCGCTGGATGTGAGATGTGTAATTACAGCCTCTACTGTATACGTCCACCAGGGGGATGACAAGCGCTGTTCGCTAACAACCTCCAGAGCGTCAGTTAATGAGACAGAGAGAAAATAAGGCCACCCCACCACCCCCTACCTCCACCAACATGCGTGACTCTAAGGGATTAATCGGAGCGCAAAGTTCTTTCTGTTATTCTGGAGAGGGTGAAAATCTGATCTGACGTGTTTACATGCACCTCAGAAATGTGATATGGGAAACACTTAAGCTAACATATTTATACAGCACTGACGCAATTAATTCTAAAAAGTTGCTCCGGTGGTTTTTCAGGCATGCTGAGATGTGAAAAAAACTATATGTACACATGCACAGACATTTGGGGATTTCTCCAATATCTGCCCTTATCCGATAAAGAATATCGCATTATGCTGTTTGCATGGTTTACATGGACAAAAATCATAGAATCAACAAACAGTTCATCCTAATTCGATGTCAGGCTTAATAAAAACACAGAAATGTTTAATTCTGGCGATGCTAATCAATTAATCGCTCCAGGAAAGTAGACACCCTCAAAAAACACAACGGCAAAGTCTCTGAGGGAGGAGTGAAATGTGCGGAGAGGACACACTCCGCTAGAGAGAAGAGACCAGCTGCGGGCCAAATGGAGATTTTAGTCTTGTTGAACATGATACTCAGATTCAGATTTGTGATTCAGAGGGCATGGCACCTCCCACAAATTCACCAAAAACGTAGTACAAATCACCTACAGAGACCAAACCCCAGGCTCGCACAGCTTCTTTTGAAGTAGTAGACCCTGCAGGTGAGACCACAGGGACCCTAACCCTAACCCTAACCCGAAAATCTGCACTAAAAGAATCTACACCGACGTTGAACAAGAGCAACTGTGGCTGTATGGGACTGCAGCTTTCTGAGAGTAAATAAATAGATAAATCTGGGGGAGGGGAGCATTATCTGTCACGGCGCTCTGATACAGTCTTACTTTGTATTTATTGCCTACTTAATTGACTTAATTGTATTACTGAAGGTAAAGCGGAGCGAGGGGGAAAAAAAAATCCATGGCCTGGAATGGGTGCTGTCAGCATCCTGCAATTACCTTATGTAAATCCTGGCATGGAATGTTGATCCACCGCTATTTAAAATGCATTGAATTTTCATGGAAAATGATCCACTCCTGCTGCTGCTCGGAGCTGATTAATAAAAACAACGAGTCGGCTGACATTTTGAATACTTTAAACGCTTGCTTAGCATTGCCATGCATGCAAGAACACATCCGACTTTGCCGAGCTACCCTCGCCGTGGAGGCGGGTTTGCGGGAGGCACAGATCTGAATCCAGTACAAATCTGAATCTGAATCTGAATCACACGTGGACTCTGGGAACTAGGAATCAAACCAGCAACCTTGTGGTTTTTGAATCACAATTCCACTGCTTGATTGCAAAAATCCAACTACGACGATGAGAGTGATGATTATGCTGAAATAATCTTTCATCCAGAGCACCTGGTTGAAGACCTTGAAGTTAATTTCAGGAGTTAATGTTTAGTCAGACAGACGATGAATTTCCTCTCTGGGATCGATGAAGCGTAAACTCGCCTTCAGATAAAATGTTCCCATGATGAAATTAGTTTTCAGCTCTTCGCACTGAGGCGTTACGAGAAGAATTGTGAAAATTGACCTAGCAAAAGCAACAATACATATTCATTACAGATTTAATTGCGATTGTGTGTATTTTGCATACTTTTAAAACATTCAGATGGATTTTATTCGAGAATCACATGGTCACATAGCTGCCAAAGGCTCCACAAAGAAAGACAACGGCTACACACATTAGAGAAAAAAGCTTTCATGGATCAATAAAGAAAGTGGAGGAGACATTCCCACTGAGTGAAAATCTGTGGCTTTGAAATGTCGGTTTTTACCACATAGCACGGTTTGTGTGTGTGTGTGTGTGTGTGTGTGTGTGTGTGGAGGCTAAGGGGGAGTGTTGGGGAGGTGTGTGTGTGTGTGTATTTGTGTGTGTGTGGGGAGGGGGGCCGTCTGGAGGATCAAATTAATCTTTGATGCATCGTAATGGCTCGTTCACATTATCGGCCCACACTTCAGCCTTCACGTCAAGAGGGAGCACGTCGGTCTTAAACCACCACGAAGCATCTGGAGCACTTCAAACCCCGACAGCCTCCCTGGTACCTGTGTTGTGGTCGGCCGCCATGAATTATAAAGGACGATGTTTCAGCTCCGTCCAATCCTGTCAAGGCAATGTCCAGCGGACTGAATCTCCAGCTTCCTAAACGAAATACCGCATCATGGTACCAGCCGTGACCGGTAGCTCCGGAGCACCCCAGGGCACCGTGCTGGCCCCACTGCTCTTCACCTTGGACACCTCGAGGTCTACAGCTACAGCTCAGAGAAGTGCCACATTCAGAAGTACGCTGACGACACAGCCATCGTCGGTGTATCTGGAGCATGAAGAGGGTACAGGAGCCACAACAATATCCTTCGACATCTAGAAGATGTTCTACCAGTTCGTGGTGGCCTGTTCAGCCATCGGCTGCTGCTCCCAAAATGCAGGACCTGGGGCTCATCCGGGATGGGGACGGATCAGTGGAGCAAAACTCAATCTCAGGGGAACACAAGCCAACAATGAGCAATACATAGTATACCTCTGCGCAATACCTAGTATATAGTATTTGCCGCTGCTCAGATGAAGGCAGACCACCAAATATCTGGGTCCTGCTCCCACTGCTGTGCATCCCTACACCTGTCCCTGTCTTTCTCTGTCTCTCTCTCTCTCCTTCCCTCTCTCTTTCAACCTCACCGGCCAAGGCAGTTGGCCCCCCCACCTGCAGCCTAGCCTGCACAAGGTTTTTTTCCCTTTTATGGAAGTTTTTCCTCGCCACTGTTGCTAATGGGGGTTATGTTGGGTCTCTGTGTGTCCATCCCACGGACCTTGACTGTTTACATGTTGAGGAGCACTACCTGCTCCATCTTGCAAAGTGCTTTGAGATAACTTCTGTTATGATTTGGTGCTATACAAATTAAATTGACTTGACTCAGTGTAATACATTATATACTCTATACATGGAATGCTCCTGGTATCAACCAGTCTTGCATTGCACTTTCGTTATTCTTAAGGGTATGGAGCACCTCTAGTGTTCCGTGTTGTTAGTTTTTTCCTTTGAGCTGCTGAGGCGTAAGATTTCCTGGATCGGTAGATCAATGGATCATTTACATACCCACAGTACCTACAGTACTTACCCATAATATCGAGATTTCTGGGCCTTGCGGAAGTGCACTTTCAAGACAAGAGGTGAGGGTTCAGTGTGTTGCTTGAGGACACTTGAACATTGGTAGCAGACAGCAATTAAACTCACACCCACTAATGTCAAGCACATTTACACCAATTTTACCTACAATGCTGAACAACCCCAGTGTTGCACTTGTGTTTTCCAGCACACAATTGAGAATCGTCCATGCAGGTCATACCTTTGTCTCTCTGGTGACAACGCACAAAGGCATTAACACAAGTGGCGAGTCCTCCACTAAGGCCTCTTTCCAAACTCGCTAATGTCAGACCACATTGTGTCTCTGTTCCCTGTCTCTCCATCAGATATGTCACACTCTGGTCCTGACGTCCATGGTGTGATGTTCACTCTTGAGGGGACAGCATCATTATCCACACGCTGATTGTGGTTACTCGTTTGCATCTATTTGCATCTAAGTGACATTTACTGTCTTTACAGTATGAAATGTCTCTACTGCTTGGCAGTAGATGACAGAGTTTTGAATTCTTAAATGTTTTTTTTCCTATTCTTTTTTACAGCACAAAGATCATTCTGGCAATTTGACTTTAACATTAAAAAGTGTTCAGTCTCTGTGGTGCTTGTGGAAGTAATCTCTGCACTCCTTATTGAGGAGATGTATATGAATATTCAGGGATCTGACCATGAGAGCATTTTGTGGACCTCCTCTACTGAGAGCAGAAGAAAAAAAAACAATAACACTGAAAATTAACGTTAAATAATGACATCAGACGATGGATGCCCAGAGGTCGGCCTCTCTAGTCTTGTCTTATTAATAAGCGCCATGGAAAGACAAATCAAAGTGATGGTTGCTTCTGTGTCTTAATCCAAACGGGCACCAGAGGCAATTACCTGATTAGACATTTAATCCACAGTCATCAGGTCTGCAGCCACAGTCAACCTGTAAAGGAATGGCAGGGGGGGGGAACGCTGCTCAGGAACAAAGAAATCAGATTAACTGCAGCCGGCCGAGGGAGGACGTGTTGAGGAAATACACTGCACTTCGTCTTGTGATGGAGGACTGAAATGAAAGTGATTGGGAGGCAAAAATGCTATCAACACAATTCCACGAGAGGGATACCAGCGTTAAGAAATGGAATTCAATTACAATTCAGTTTAACAAATCATTACCATTAAGACGGGGGAGGCAAAGGATTTGACGCTGCGGTCAAAGGTCACGCTCATGTTTCCTCTTATCAACAATTAGCCGCTTCAGGACGCAGAGGCACAGAGGGAATGGAGGCGCTCCGCCCGTCTTTGGCTATCGTTTTAGCTACTTGTCTTTTTTTTTTCCTGATGGCCTTGTCGGTGTCTTCATAAATTGCCCCGATGTTGCTGTGTTAGGATATCGGGACAAGCAACGGCCGAGCGCGATCTGTGCCTGCTCCGTTTAGCCAAGACGATAAAATAGCGTCCTAATCCACGCCCACTGTCCGTGGTGCTGAACACATCACATCTGTTTCGAAGATCAACAAATATGAGGGTTCCTCAAGATTTATTTGCGAATTTGGTTTTACTTCAACCCATAAATATGAGTTTAGGCCAGCAACTGAGACTGAGAAGGTCAGCAAATGTGATTCTTCTGACTTCTGTTCAAATGGTGTAATCACGTAACCCTGTTTTCCCACAAACCACAAGGGATGAGTTTGGAAGACACAGCGAGACGCAACGGTCCAGAGTCAACAGCTTATACGCACCCGCCTCACACACATGCACACACACGCACACACACGCACACACCAACCTCAGCAGCGATGGCGCCTTCTCCCTTTTATCAGCGAATGAGTTAGGAGAGAGTTGCGAGAAGTGTGTTTTCTGGAATAACAGATTAGACGGAGATGACAGTATTTCTGCTCTTCTTTTAATCCACTGGGAGTTTCATTCACTTGAACAAACACAGACTTGTCGGCCCCTGGTTGGCTGGGCGGGGACGGGACGTTCACACTGACAGAGTTAATGGTTAACACTGCTGGAGAGAGGTAGAACAGGTGAGGTGGGGACAGGTAGTTCTGGTGAGACATAAATGTAAATACATTAATCGAGAAAGAGGCGTGGACATTGTCACATCATCAACCATGTCAGGCGTATGTTTTCAGAGTGATTTAAAGGATTCAGATAAGTGAGAATGTCCGAGTCGGGCTGCCAGAGTGGAATCTTAACATTTCTTTGCACTTTTCATGTAGTGACACAACGGTTTAAACAGATGCTTCAAAACGGAAATAGCCTTAGTCGTCTTAGAGGTGATGTTTGCAGGTATGTGTAAGTGTATTTGTTCTGGTTTTTGGGCTGCTGTGGGGTGAGGTGGGGCCGCTCATCCACCCACGTCCCTCTTTGCCGTTTATTCACGGAGCGAACAACGCTTTATTAACACTGGTTTCGTTTCCTCGTCCATCTGCAGCCATGGGGATTTCACCATCACGAACGACGCTTCACAACACAGAAAACAAAATATTTAGATTTCATCGCGAGCCGCCTCGGGCTCTAATACCACAGGAGCAAACAAACAAACAAACAAAAAAAATGCTTTGAACTGCTGCAGCTTCGCCGGACGCCTCCGTCCACACAAAGTGGGGCGCTGGTTGTCCTTGGAAGCTCAGATAAAGCTGCCATGAGATCCAGTGTAGGCAAAAAAAAGAAAGAAAAGAACCCAAAACAAAACACTTGAATCCTCACACACACACAGATGTCCACACAGTCGCCACAGTGGGGCGCTTGTAACATGGCAGCGCCGTCTTCCAGTCTTGCAAACGCCGACGCCGAGCCGGATGCTGCAGCCTCCTGCTGAGGAGCCCCGGTGGAAAGAGGGAAAGTTCAGCCCCACCACCAATCTAAGTGCAAAGTCTTGTAGCTTCGTAGCTTTTTGTAGATTTAAATGCTTGGTCCACAGCGATGTCGAGTCCGGTCGCGGAAGAGAGAAACAAAAACGAAGGAAAAGAAGAAGGGCTTGCGCTCCCTTTTTTTTCCTAACGGTCTCTACCTTCCGAAGATGCTCTCCAACTCGAGCAGGATGAACTCCACGATCTGGTTCTGGTACACCATGTGGATGGCGATGTTGCCCGTCTCGGTCTCGGGTCGGAGTAAGGTGGGGCCGAACACGATGGCCACGCTCTGGGTGGTCATGCGGTTGGCCTCGCCATGATCGATGACCCTGGATGGAGGGATGCGGAGGGTTGGGGTCGGGAGGAGGAGAGGATGGAGAAGAGAGTTGAGCGGGTTTGTTTGGTCTCTGAAAAACATGACAACATGCGGCGGCTAACAAAGACACACACAAAATAGAAGGAAAAAAAAACGCAACAGCATTTTCAAATACATTCTCGATTCCTGCTCAGAGATACGCAAAGCTAATCATAGTCACGGGGAGCGACGGCGACATCTGCGCCGCCCCGCACGTGGCTGCCCGGGCGCTGTCCATTTCCTGAGGAAACACTGCTCTGGAGGTATTGAATTTCAGCAAACATGCTGCCATATAAATGCAAATGGGAGCGCGAGCCAAATGTCACTGTGAACATACGATATTGCCTCTGGCGCCACTGGGCCGAGATATTCACCTTAAAACCCGGCCGTGGTTTCCACTCAGCCGCGGCTGTATCAATCTAAGGAATGGTAAATATTCTGAGGGGGGGAGGCCCGCTGGGATTTTAATTCAGGTGAGTGTGTAAAATGAAAAAAAAGAAAGATGCTACTCATCCACTGAAGCATCCACAGAGGCATGAATGAATGAAAATGGGGTTGACATGCAGGTAATGATAATAAAAAACACCTCTGGATTTGGAAAATAAACACACACACAGCTGTCGTGGAGTGTTTTCATTCGACGGGAGAAGATTTATGACGACAACGGACACATTAAGAACCAGATGTTGCATCTTCTATATCATATGCTGACTCACCAGTTATTTGTTTTTATTGGGCACCAAAACGTTAAAGTCAACTACCTGTGTGTGTGTGTATGTGTGTGTGTGTCCCACTCTCTGTGTTGTCTTTGCCTTCTTCATTTTTACCTGTGCAGATGTTTGAACAGGAACTGCATCGTGTCGTGATTTGCTTTTGGCAACTTCTTGATGAGGTCTTTGATTGAATTCAAACGCTGCTTGTAGTCGGAGCTCTCTGACAAAGGAAACAGGCGGCGTTAGGCGTGAGAGCAAATAAGGGGGAATGGCGCCATCTTGTGGCGTTGAAATGAATGACATTACTTTCAGAATGCGGGTGCCGAAAAAATCTGAGCAATCTATTTGTCAGAATATATTAATTTCATGATTAAAATCACGAGGAGATTAAAAAAAATATTCTTTGAAATGTTATACATGGTAGAAAAGAAATTAAATTTTTCAATGATGATCTGAGACATTCATAAAAAATTTTTTTTGGCAATACCCCTGCATTAAATCAGCACACATCCAGATACTCACTAATTGCATCAACGAAGTCACAGAAGAGGGCGTAAGTGAAAAGAGGCTCAGGAAGCTCCCTGAGGAACATCTTCAGGGCTCCTGTGGTAACGTGGATGTCCTCCCACTTGGTGTCATTCAAGTCCACCGTCTCGTCTGGCAGGGGGAGGAAAGACAGAGAGGGACAGAGGGAGGGAAGGAGGCAAAGAATCACAAGTGAGTACGACAGGTGAATCAACAAAGAGAAGAGACGCCAAATCCAGTCACGACGGATTTGGCGGAGACGAAGCGCGTCTCTCCATCTGGGTCGTACCGTGATTGACAGCGAAGCGAAGTTTCTGTATGACGGCCAAGTTCCCACTCACTCTGTACAAGCCGTCCACACCGAGGCCTGCGGGAGAGACGGAGACATTTCTTTTAGCATTCTGTGCACTGCGTGAGGGGAGAGTGGTGAGCTACGGGCTGTGGGGTTGTTCTTCCTTTTTATTGTGATTTTAAAGGAGGGGCAAGGGATGGGGAAGGGGGTTGAGGGAAGGGTGTGTGTGCTGTTCTCATACCTGTGCTTTCCACGTGGTCGACGCACATTTTGACAAAGTTGGGCACGGACGTGTTCTCCCGCTGACACAGTGTGGACAGACTGCAACCAAACACCTGATCTGGAGTCGCGACCAAAAGAGAGCAAAGACGTTACAAACAGAGCAGCCACACAGAGAGAGAGAGAGAGGGAGAGGGAGAGGTGCTGCTGGGGGACAGACGAGCGGTCTGGAGCCGACTCCGTCCCCAGAGACGTGACACTTCACCTTTGATGTAGCCTTTGTCTCTGACTGCCTGGTATGTGGGCCGGCGGGTGAGGAACTTCTTCAGCTTCAACCTGGTTTTCTTCTGGTCAGACGAGTCCATGCTCACAGAGCTTTTCTTCACTGAGGAGAGCCAACATGGACGCCACCAATGAGACGTTTATCAAACCCTTGTCACGCCCTCACAACACGATATGTAACTCAAAAAAATACTGTGATTGGAGTGGTAAAACTTTCAGGTTCAGAGGGACTTTTCCTTTTTTTTCCCCACATCTTTTCTCAAGTAGAAATTCATAAAAAATGACAAACTAAAGGACATTGATGTGTCTTCTGGCACCAGGTTTCTCTGAGCACTGGGCTAAACCACAATCGCCACCTCAACGAGAGACAGAGGAGAGACACAAACATACGTCTGTTCTTCTTGGAGTCCCGTTGGTCCTTCTCCTTGTCCTGCTTCTCGCCCCCTGGAGACTCGGGCAAGTCCTCCTCGATGGCTTCGTCCGACTCCCACGCCTGGACAGGAGAGGGACATGGGGTTAATTCTCTCTCCCTGTCCCGTGACGCGGTAACATTACGTCCAGCTGGTGGACGAACGACTCAAAGACGGAGCTCCGGCGTCCACTCACGTGCGTGCTGATGGTCTCCGTCAGCGCTCGGTGCCAGTCGTTGATGACGCTGTCGATCTCCGACTGGATCAGCAGCTCCGTCCCCTGCCTGGTCTTCAGCTGGCGGAGGGGAGACAGAGGACACAGGTGAGAGAGAGAGACCCACACATGTCCAGCAGTCAGCAGGGCAGGCCTGGACTGTCCCGTACCTCGATCACATGTTTCTTGCTGGACTTGTCCTTGGACGCCCAGTCCACAGAGCCGCCGCGGAGATCGACTGTGAACTCGGGCTTTGATTGGTTGCTGCCGAACTTCTGAAAAGGGGCACAGGATGATTTTGAGCGTCAGGTTCACCACGAGGACGCGTTGATGTCCCGGTAAATGTGTTTTATTTGGGAGAAATCTGACACAACATTTGCTGCACGGACTCTGGAAGGTGTCAGGTGATGTGAAACAGTGACTCAACCATTGGGAGTAGCAAATCAAAAAATTATTATTATTTTTTTTAGTTTCTGTTTTCACCTTCGTCTAAATCATGAACGTCAGCAGAGGTTCATGCAAACGTCTCAGCACGTGTTGGACAGGCGTCTGTGCTGGATTTTAGTAGATGAATTCTAGATGACACGTTTCTTTCAGTGGCTGTTAGTAGAAATGCAGAATTAGTTCACTTTACTGTCCGAGTTAGACATCATCTACATAACTGGAGTGAATGGAATGTTGTTCCTCCTCCAAAATGTGATATTAGAATATCGCAACAGGGGAATTATTCCTCATTTTTTCTAATCTCCTCCAAACCAGTGGCAGCTGTGGCCCTGATAGAAATCCTCAGAATCCACTTTACAAAGCTTTCAAAAGAACGAATCCCGTTTTGTTTAAGATGATTAAATCAGCAAATGCCTTTTAAAACAATGATTTCATTACTTTGGCATGACTGCATTATGAAGGCCTGGACATCCTGCGGGACTCTCACGAATACAAATGACAACAGAGAAGCCAGATATGAAACTAAACGTGTGTGACGTGGAGAAGAAGGTCAGAGAGAAGTTTCACTTTCTTTTTTGTCATTTCAGATTTTATGGGTTTGATGACTTGAGACACTCTGAAACACATTACACTCAGTAAAGCGAGTTCCTCTTTTCAAGGTCAGAATGGACACTCATTTCTCTACTGAGGAAGAGCTGAACTCGTGTGCACACACGCACACACACTCACACAGAGTTCATGGGGCGGCGGCGCATTAGAGACGGTGTTAGGAACACACACGTGCAGAGAGAGAGGACATACAGTGGCGGCCTGCACAGGCCCACAGCGGACATAGGAGACAGCAGGATGGGGCTTGACTGAGCGTTTCCAGTTGCTAAGGAGCGCGAGCAGCAACTCTGGAATGGAGCCGCTACGGTAGTAAGACTTCAACAGGGGAGGTGGAGGA
>OMPJ01013491.1:0-10196 GCA_900312935.1 Carapus acus | reverse complement strand
GCAACCTTGCAACCTCCCTACATAGAAACACAAAGCCAGAGGAGTCAAACCAAGCAGCTTGGATTTCGCTGGAGGCGGATTCCAAAAGCAAAGACAAAAAAAAAAGAAAAAAAAAAAGGCATTTAACGCTTCCATGGGCAGAATTCAGCTCCATGTCAGAGTAATACAATAAATATGCTCTTTTTCGCTATTTTGATAGCACCTGTCGCGCAGTATCGCCACATTTTTTAGACACTCATAGCCCGCCCCAACAAAAGCAAGAAAAGACAAACACTGGTGGCGGTACACTCACCTGTCACTTCCTTCAACATCATATCTGGGCCCCTTATCAATCTGGCTTTAGAGGAAAAATAATGGTAACAATTACAAGAAGCAGAACAAAAAAGGGTAAGTGGAAGTCAAAGCTGTCATTCAAACTGCAATCCAGAGCCACAGCAGAAGCAAAAGAAAAGCCTGGTTTCTATACACTCCTGCCACTCACTCCACAAAACCAGGGAGCGTTTAGTCATTCGAGGCTAACGATTCCAGTATGCACAAAGGCAAGCCACACACAGAAATGGCGGTCATTTGATAGCGGCTACGCAGCGGCGCCCTCGGAAAGCCTCTCCACTTAGCGCGTCGCTCCGCAATCGAGCGGCAAAGTTCCCCCCTCCTCGTCCTCGTTAAAATGCCACATTGCAAAGCGGCTCAAGTCCCGCAAAGGCATGTCTTAATAAATGACACAGCGTTTGCCGACAACCCCTCCGAGTTAATAAGTCCGAGCCGTTGCCTCTTCCTCGGAAATGCCTCGCTTAGGAATGATAAAGGGCAGCGCTACTCATTAGCGGCAAAGGTCTTGATGTGAAACTGCGGCCAGTAATGCAGAAGTCTTGGGGTGCACGGGTGGAAACATGGGGCAGTGTCAAATATCGTCCATATGCCGGCAAGGACAGGTAAACTATGGCTCTCCGCTCATCTGTCCCTACAAGACCACTAATTTCTGAGAGAATGTGACGCTCCGGAGGCCCAGCAGAAGCACGGTTTGCAAACCAGGAAACCACCACCGAACCATCGCAGTTCAGACCACGGTGCGCTCAAACACAATGCGATGAAGACATCACTCGTTGACGATTCCCTGAAGACCGCAAGCCCCAGCTTCCATTTTGAGTTAACATACATCATACCAGGTCTTTGCAGGGATTGTATTCTTGTTCAGGTCACGACAGAAAGCTTAGTCATTAACTTCAGAGTCAGCTTATCAATCTTTATGTACTAAGGGCCAAAATTCTTTCATGGGTCTCGCTACTTAGCTCAGCTCACCTGGACCACAACGAGAAAAACACTACTCCTGCGTTGTACCCTCGGTTGACAGAGAACTACAAACAACCAGACTAGGCGTGATCCATACATCTATGGTTGAGCAGAAATGCCAGCATTAATCCACAATGTTTTAACCTGGCCTTTAGCTGATTTTATTTTTTATTTACTTATTTTTCTTTCTTTTTTTTTTCTTTTTAAGGATTTTGTTCTTCCATTTTTATTTATTAATTGCTTGTTTCTACTTTTTAATACTGTTTTTTAATGTTTTTGTTTTTAGCTCCAGTGTTTCCTCATTAGGTGGTGTTTTTCTCACCTGGATCCTCAGTGCCTTGCCATGTCACGTAGTTTTTCACTGTGTGTGCGTGTGTGTGCGCGTGTTTGCGTATGCATGGGTCTATATGTGTGGGTGGGAGGGACAGGGTTTCATGTTTAATGTTCTTTGTTGTGAGGCACTTTGTGCTGCATATATTGTATGAAAAGTGCTATATAAATAAAGTTTGATTGATTGAATCACATGATATACCAAGGAGGGGATGGACAGCCCTTCCGGGTTCCAAAGAAGTCAATAGCTAAACATAATTCTACGCAAAAACTGAGTCCACTTTACTATTCACGATGTGAGATATTGCTGGAGCGTAGCATCTTCACCCCCCACTCCCAACACTTAGCAATTAGTGGCACCACATGCACCCGTGTACCCACTTGCAGTAAAAAAAAAGAAAAAGAAAAAAAAAGACCCAACAGGACGTATTGACAGGTTCACAATGTGTTCCACTATCACGGACAAGTCTGCATCGATTAGGACACAGACACGATTGTGGGAAAAGACTGATTCGTGCTCAAATAGACGGGGAGACAAAAAAGAAGAGGCAGCAGTACCATCCATTTCCACTCTCAGCTGGATCTGTGGCTTCATTAAAAAACACTAGAACACCTTGTTTCCTTGCAGCAGTGGCACATTACTCCCACGGCTCAGACATGCATAGGTCAGGTGAACGAGGATCTCCAAAAGGTTTGGGTGGACGATTTTGTTCATGTGGAAGACCTGTATTTAGTCCTAGTAGACATTTGAGAGTTAGGTTGGCTGGAAATGTTGACAACCAAATACTGAACCTATGCGTCATCGGTGGGGCGGTGAATTACTTAAAAATGTTACTGTTACCATTGTTTTTTCTTCATCTGGGAGAACCATCACCTACTTCACGGGCAGCAAAAACGGCTTCAGTTGGCTCAAGCCATTAAAATCAATATTGATGAGAATATTTATATTTTAATGGATATTTCAATCCCCGAATTGGTGTAAGAAAGCAAAGCGCGCGCGCATAGACACACACAAAAAAAACTTAACGTGTTCAAACCATGCCACGAGGGATGGTTTACTGGGATTAACAATCCCATATTCTGGCGATTCTTCCGATTCTGAGCGTGCACAAACGGTCCCAAATATCTTTCAGTGTGTGAAAGATTCGGCGTCTACGCCTCAATGCAAAACCGGTGATGTCGCCACAACACAAAAATAACGTGTTCGCATATAGCTGCCGCTCGCATTTATATCGGACGTGATTTTTCACGAAGACGTAGCGACGGTTTCCCCGTGAAATGGGACATGAAACGCAACTCCGTGGCGGATCAAATTCCTCCGCTGTGACCCGCACGTGCCCTGCTGCTTTCATGTGCTCGCTTATCAAACGCATCACTCGGTGCACACATGCAAACTGACACGCACAACTCAGGCAAAAACAAAAACAAAAGCACAGAAGAGGGAAAAAGACCCACAGGCCGTGGCCCAGAGAGCAGGGAGGATTTCTGTCGCTGCTGTCAGCAAACCGATTGATCTGCCGCGAATGTAACTGGAAATAATGTTTAATTCGAGGAGTGTTGTTCCCGTTGGCCGACATACGGTGCGTCCCCTCGCTCGTTTGGATTAAAGCTTAACAATAGGCTGAGGTCCTGCTCTCAAGTGGCCATAGCAACAGGTGAAAGTGAAACAAAAGACAGAAATGCAGGTGTTCTCTTACCCCATGCCCTGCGCCGAGAACCGCCCTCCCCTCCGTCCAGATACTCCTAGGAGACGAGAGGGAGTGAAAAAAACAAGAGAGGTGTAGAGCGGAGAGGCAGCAGATGGAAAACGACAACGAAAAACTTTTAACGACACTATTCAGAGTGAAGACAAGCTGAGCACAAATAATTTTAGTTTGATATCTTAGTGTGAAACGTGCCTGAGGAAAAGGATCGAGACGGCCAGGTTTTCACTTACCGACAGTCGCCCTTCCTCTGCCTCTTCCCCTCCCCCGACCTCTCTCTGCTCCTCTTCCTACTACTCCGGTCTTGCCACCATCCAGGCCGTTCTCCTGACCACGGACTTGAGTGATACACAGAGACAATGGTTTCAGGCACGCACGCACGCACACACACACACACACACACACGCAAACCCCAATTGTCAGAAACATGACTAAAATGGCAATGTTTTAATGTTTTTTCCCCCCTTCGACCATTTCTACTCTCGCTGCCAAGCGTTCTTGCTAACCCAACATTACAAAATCTGTAGCTTCTGCCAAGGTGTCGGGGAGAGAAAATCAAAAAGGGAAACGCCAAGACAAGCTGCTGTGGAGGAGAAGCGAAGAATCGTGGAGTATCTAATTAAACGGACGCGGGCACATACCGTTTCGACTGACCATTTGGACATGAGGCGACCTAGACGAACCAAGAATGCGTTCTTACACTCTCGTCCCCTGCTGGCTCCACGGGGCTTGCGTGTCGCGCCACCTCGACGACGTGCAACATCCTTCTCGCCTCCTTTCTCCCTGTTCTCCTTCCCTTCCTCTCCAGGATCGGCCTGGCTGGTCTCCTTCTGGCCTGACACCCCTTTCTTCTTGCCCACCATTTCCCAAGAGTCCTGAGAGAGACATTGGAAAGAAATTCAGGCTACTAGAGCATTTTTAAAGATGCCTGCCTTCTCAAGAATCTGTTTGGGGGGATCGGCACCCTGAGTGACAAAGTCGATACTCACGGTATCTGGGCTGCCCTCCAGCAAAACATTAATGGCTCTGTTGACATCTCCATTGCAATCGTGCAGGGCGATCACAGACTCATCCTGGTCCTTGCCCGTGATGTCAATCAGCTGGAAGAGGAGAGAGGAATGATAAGCTTTGGCCCAATCAGAGGTGACCCTTGCTAAATTGCTGTGGCTTCTTGTTTGAAAAGCTCTTGCACATCACAAATAACGAATCTGCAGAAGCAGCATCAAACAAAAACAGACTAATACATGAGAGTCTTAGTGACTTGTAAACAGAGATGAAATAGGATGCGTAGTGAGAAAAAGTAGCCGCGAGATCTCACCTGTTTCACTTTTTCTTCAAAGTCAGCATCATTATGGTCTGAAATCATCTGAGCGAGTCGGATTTGCTCTGCAGTGGCCTGTTCAGACACACAAACAAAATGTTAAACTGTAGGAGTTCCTAAGATATTGTCTACAACAAAATACCTGGTCCAAATATCTTCATTAGCATTTATTCTGGCTCATCTGATGACTATCCTACAACCCCTTATGTGGAAGTACAATTTTTTTTCAGTTGTAACCAAAATAAAAAAACATTCTAAATTAAGATCCAATGCGTTTTGACCAACATTTCCCAAACGTGGATTAAAATTCGGATATAGACTGACTGTTAAAGTTACAGCCAGTGATGGCAAGACAACAAATGAGAAGAATTCAAGACTGGCACTGTATTTTCATCGAGTAACCGATAAAAATGCTTGTGATATTTATCAACTAAAATCAAGTTAAGATTCTCAACTGTCCTGCATACTGCAGTAGAAGCTTTACTCCATTTACAACTTTGACAGTAATCGTGTTGCGCTTTATGTGTAGTGCTGGATTTAGCATCTGAAAGGGTGTGGAAAAGCATGGCGGTACTTCAGCAGCCTCCCTCTAGAATGTCTACACTTAAGTGACACAAAGACAGGGAGACATTTGAGATATCGAATTAGCCAAGGTACATAACAAATCGACGTTACCAGGTAATAAAAGCCAGCAAAAGCATACCTGGGGCCTCTGCTTGTGCTGTGTCTGGCTATGTGTCTGGCCCTGTGTCTGCTCACAGTTGCCCCGGGCTCGATTTCCGCCCATGGACGTCATCATTTACAGTATATACAAATAACAGTATTTACAAAGGAATAAACACCTGAGAAGAGAGGGAAAGAGAACAGTTACCAGAGGAAGTGACCTATTTATATTAAACACCTGAAACACTATGCAAATGGACTTCCTCAAACTGCTTTAATACGTGACACAATGAGCAAACAATTGGATATAACTTACAAGATGTCGACTTTTATAGAACGACTACATTCAAGTTAAACTCCCCGTCGATTGCTTTATAAAGCTTTTTGTCAACATTACGTGACAAAACAGAGCAAAAGAGCAAGGTATATCCAGGGCAAGCAGCGGTGCTGCAACGTACACAAGTGATGGAATAATTTGTTTACGTCCGGGTTTGAAAGGAGAACACTTTGTGTGCCACTTGGGCGTCATTGACCGGACTGATAGGAGACAGATTGGCTCTGTGTCCGGCATTTGACTTGAAAGTGGACCCAAACAACCGAGCTAGCCTCGTTTGTTTATTAACACTGACGTTAGCCTCTGTTAACACCAACGAGGAGTTAATCTCTGAATTGTTACGTAAATCCCCCGTCTGGACTCGCCAGAAATTCGGGCCCCGTCGAAAAATGCCCAAACGTCTACTACAATTGACCACATGGTCATATTAGCTCAACCGACTTGAAGTGAAGAGCGTCCGGCATTGAAGTGTTGCTTGGCTTCCGCTTCACCTCATGGCGACAACGAGGCTAACTTCAGCTAACCTCTGCTAACCATATACACAAGCTTCTGTAACAACATGTACGGCCAGAGTTAGTCACAATATCTATCCCTGCATTGGTGGCTGGTGTGATGATATTTCAGTAGAGGGCTAGTTAGGAAAACTATGTGCGTGCATATGAGACAGAAGACGAACCAAAAAAAACGCCCAAAACACTCCGTTGTCTTCAAGGCTAAGGTGCCAGCTAACGGCTATGCTAATCTATGCTAGGCTAGCTCCGGTGGTTAGGCGAAGCTAACCTCTGAAAGCTAGTTTGCTCAATTACCAGCGTAACCAGTTCTTAAAACCGCGCTGGCGCCCCGGTAACACCCAGCACCGCTACCGGCCCGGTACGGCCGTAGAGGCGGGCTGTCCACGCACGCAACGCCGAGGCTTAACGTCAGGCCTGCAGGCCCCCGGAGTGAAAATAAATATGAAGCGATACTGACCAGAAACCGGGCTCACTATCAAACACAACCCCTACGCCACCGACCGATAATTGGTGTAGCTGCCGTGGAGCCTCTGCGGCGGCGGAGGTACTTAGTGCGGAATGGTTCTCCGAGAGCCCCGAGCAGCTAGAGTCAAATTGGGATGAAAAGCGCTCCGGCTCGCTCAGACAATAAGCGGCGACGCCGTGAATTTACCTGTTTCTCTTCCACTCTGACACCACGGAGAGCCGCGTCACGTGGTCACACAGCGCTGCGAGGAAACTGGAGCCGCAGCATGTGATCGTCACTAATATAGAGGATATCATTAACCAACCTATGGGCTTTATTCGATTTTTCAGAAAATAAGGGATATTTTTGCAAATTACTTACCACCATTTCCAGTTTAAAATGGAGATGGGTTATTGTAGGTATTTTTTGACACATTATGTTAGCATTAGATTGATATCAATTATGTCGCCGCCTTCTCAAAACAATTGCCTGTCCTTTTTTTTTTTTTTTAACAAAAATGATTCTTTTAAACCTAAATCATCTTTTCACAATGCTGGCAATCTCTGGTAAAATTGCCACCATCCTCAGTTAAACAGATCGTGTCATTCTACCCCTTTAGTATGATTATTAGTGAATATTATTTGTTCAACAAATTGCTCCATTTTATGTGTTCCCTGAAAAATCAGAAAAAAATGACTTACGCGATCATTTTACGAGGGCGTCGATATGTATTTGAAGAGTAATACGGATGATAATACAACAAACACACACAAGCAAAACATCTCAAGTATGTTTTTCAATGCATTTGTCGACATACACATCGACAGTGATAGTCATGTAAACGAAGCTAACCACACAAAATATCATAATGCATGCTGTGCTTGTTAACCATATTTTTCGTGTGCTACTCTCAGCAGTGATAAGATAGGCTCTTGTGCTAAAACGGAAAAATGTTGAAACATGAATATTAGCTGTACTGTAGATGTTTTGTTTATGAATGCAAGGACTGGGTAGCTACGGTGTCACAAGTGCGGAATGAATAACACGTGCAGACAGTGTAGCGTTTTTGTATGAGTGACATTTGAGTAAATGATAAATCTTAACAATAAAATAAAAGTTCCCTGCGATTGTGAGCCTAAAATGTCGTCATAAATGCAGATGTGCGCAATGACGTCGAACGTGAACACTCCAGCTTGATAGGTTTGGCGCTGGCTCGCTGCGCAGTCACTCCGTTATTACGGTAACGCTGCGCTGTCGTCAAACAAACCATGGCTGACCCCGTTTGCTCCCCGCCACCTAGCCTAACCGCATATTTGTCGATGTACCTGAACATGATCGCGTAGCGTCCCCAGGCCGGGAAGTGTACTCTAACGGAACCATTAAGTGACAGACGAAGTCTGTTTTTAATCGCGGATTTAATCTAGAATACATGCTCTACCTGGGTTAGCCGCCTAGCTCATGTGGCTAGCGAGGTAAACATAGGAGAAGATGGCAGAAGCCTCACCTTTGTCAGGAGTTAATGTCGTGCTGGTCATGGCATACGGCAGCTTGGTAAGTATATCTCGTGCTAATAACAACCTCGCTATCATGTCACCTACATCTGATCTCTGCGTCGCTGTCTCGCACAGGTGTTCGTGCTCCTCTTCATTTTCGTGAAGAGGCAGATTATGCGGTTCGCCATGAGGTCCCGCCGTGGTCCACATGTCCCCATAGGACACAACGCACCTAAGGTGAGCCTCTAAAACACTAAGACTGATTGTTAGTTTGACCTTAGAATCCTCCTAATAAGAGGCCACTGTCGAAGTGTCCTTGAGTAAGACTCTCATCATCAACTGCCCCATGGACACCATTGAGGACCAGCAGTGGATAGGACATGGACAGTATTGCATTGTGGGGAGGCACAGTAGAAAAATGAAGTTATCTTTATTAAGTTCAGCCAAACAAAAACCGTATATCAGAGATCCTGCTGCCTATTATCCTATTTTCCGCTATGAAACAAATAACTCACCAATTAAGACAGAAAGAAAGTTGGGAATCTCAACTCACATTTGTCAAGATTCGGCTACCTTAACTTCTGCTGCCAGAGCAGAATTCACGTGTTTTGTTTTTTGACACCTTAACTTGAAGGGCTTGAGGGAGGAGATAGACTCTAAACTGTCCAAGGTCCAGGAGATTTGTTTTGAGCCCCGTCTCCTGTCAGAGGAAGATGATCGGCTGAAGCAGGGATCTCAGCTCAGTGAGTAGCAATCGTCCCGCCATCTGTCCCCTCGGAGATAGGACGCCATCTCTTCTCCAGTGCAGCATTCCCTGACCAGAATTTGTGTCTCACAGGTTGCTACAACTACCTGTACAGGATGAAGGCTCTGGATGCCATCCGGGATGTGGGTGAGGCTGGAACTTACTTCGGCTCGACCAATACCACAAAACATCCTTTGCGCTTACTTTTGTGTCTCTGCGTGTTTGGACGCCTCAGGAATCCCGATGCTGGAGCCGAGTCGCAGTCCCAGCGCTTTTACGGGACGCAACTTCAGGAGCTGGTTGATGGAGCTGCGCAATTCCCACTCGCTGATCAAGAGCAGCCGCAGCGCCCTCATCGACCGCCTGCTGGAAGGCTACGACTGCGCCCGTCACGGAACAGGGGTGAGTTCAATTGATTACGTTAAAAGCTCCCAAAATGTTTCACCACTGGTTGTGGTGAAGTTTCAGGTTTATCTTGTACTCTTTATCGTAGGTGTTTGGGGAAGCTGAATATCTCGAATACCAACAGGCACTCAACGAACTAGCAGATGTGTAAGTACTATTACTGTATTTTCTAGAGTATAAATCTCTCTTAAGTATAAGCCGCACAGCCAAAAAAAACCTAATTATAAAGAAAAAACACTTTTAAGTCACACCATACAATCAGTCGCATTGTTTGGGAGAAATTAATCCGCAAAATTAGAGAGCAAGAACAGACATGTCATCTTTGAAGGCAAGTTACAATACTAACAATAAAATAGAGGAAAAACAGGCTCAATAGGTGTGTAGCACATTAATGTAACACAATGATGGTTATTCAGCTACATGAAGCATAGACGACCAACTAAGTACGTGTCTGGTTTGTTAATGTCACAATTTTACAGATAACTAAAGCATAAAAAACAAGCTAACAAGTTTACCAAACCATCTATGTTGTTCCTGCACAACTCTGCTAGCTTCGGAGATAGATGAAGCTCTGCTTCTTCTTCTGGACAGAAGAGGAAGCTGCGCTAAAATTACGATAATTACAAAATTTACGGGAATGTTGAAAATTTTTGTGGCACAGGAGTCATAGACACTGGTGCACAAGTTGGCGTGACAATAACGAACATGTGAATTTATATATTGTAAATTATGTCACGTATAAGTCGCTTCTGAGTATAAGTCGCACCCGCAGACAAACTGAAAAAAAGTGCGATTTATACTGCACAAAATTCAATATATTTGGAAGACATGTTTGCCTCCACTCCTGAGTTGTGTTCGTTTGCGATTGCTCAGCCATGTTGGTTTTTTGGCCTGCAACATCAGTGTTGAAGGCGTTTTGGCCTCTTCGCTCAGATTGAAGCCAAGTGCAAGTTTC
>OMPJ01013488.1:4565-20008 GCA_900312935.1 Carapus acus | reverse complement strand
TACTTTTTTTTATACATATTTATTTCATCCCAGTTTGAAAAGTCACACATGAGTGTGCTCACATTAGTTTTGCAGTGTGGGCCACACATAATTTGTGATTTGAATCCTTCTGACGGGCTCAATTGTGTCCACCTGTTTCTTGTCCCAGGCGATCAAACTCACCTGGAGCTCATCCGTGGTCACATGACCGACGGCCTATAAGAGGCCGGTCCGCCCTCTGCTCCCCTTTCGGCCACACTCTCCCTCACACAGGCCTGACAGAGGCTGTTCTGTGGTGCAACTCAAACACAACCTCATTTAGGTCACCCATTTGCTCACACTAGTGATGGGAAGGAGTGTGTATTGACACACTTGACAAACTGTGTCAGCACTGCATCAACACTGTGTTGGGACCGTGGCAGTAGTTATAAAGTCACTGCAAACAAAATGAAAATAAGGTGGAAAAGCTAACACGCTGTTAACCCATCATCAGCCTGTGTGATACTTAATCGCCAGTCCTTTACTTAAAATATGATCCAACCATTGTATTATTTCATTAGCTCAATTTGTTTGCTGAGATACGTCGTTCACGAGAAGAGTTTAAAGTTTGCGTTTAACCTTGTTTGTGTAAATGTTTCACTGTAAATGTTAAACTTCATCACCATGCTGAGCTCTGACGTGCTCTTATTGACGCAAGACAGCTGTGTGTTGCCGAGCCAACGCCTCACCGCCTATGAAACGATGAAGTCAATTTATTTGAAAACAATTCAAACCTCTCTCCAGAACAGAGTACAAACCTATTTTATTGAGAAATAAACAGTAAGCAATGGCCAAAGGAGAAAGTTTTTGTTTCATTTGGCGTCACAAGATTTAAAATCATTCCAGAAACGGAAAAAGTTGTCAGAACGATCCATGAAATCATTGCAACAAGGCGAGGCCGAGCAAAAATCCAAAATCTGACAGCAACCGCAAAACTCCACCCAACAAAAACATAGTTTGTTTTCTCATAAACACACTTTGGCGCAGAGCATCTAACCAACACACCTCCTGTGTCGGTCACGTGATTTTTCTGTAGCTCGATACACACGCCAAACGGGGTGTCAGAGTCGTGAGCTCGGCACAGTGTCGACGGTCCCTCAACTACCTTGAACACAACCTCATTTTGGGGAAAGATTTGCTCACGCTAAGTCTGGGTTTGGTCCATTTTGCTGCGCTGAGTCTGTCTCCACTCTGAGTCCGGCTGATTGCTCGGATTGGTTTCACCTGTTGTCTCACTGGGAGCTCGTTGGGAGGGCGGGAGTGTTCCAGCTGGGCTGTGAATCCTGCTGTGGGTTCACTGCTTTTGTCGTTTCGCAATACTTTGTTTTGAGGGTATCCCCACACTCACACACAGGTTTTGGCAGCGAGCTTCATCCTCGTCTCTCTGTGGGGCTTTGGATTCAGCGTTTGAAGCCGCCTCACGCCCGGTGACCTCAGAAGACGGTTGTGTAAGGTTTTTAGTTTGTTAGTTCGCTGGCCTCGTCCTCCTGCAACAAACACGCTCGGAGCAATCCCCCCTCTCGTGAGGCCTGGGTGTGGGCGGCCATGACGCATGAAGTCACCAGCCGAGTCGGGCTTCCCCCAGAAAGCGGAGGCCGCGGGAGACTCCCGCTCGTCCCCCGACCCCCACAGAGATTTCGCCTCATTAGATGACTTCAGCTTTGCCGTCAGTCGACGCCCGTACGCGTAATAGCGATTATTTTGGATGAACTCGGCCTCAGCCCGACTCTGGCCTCGCGCTTCTCCTTTGTCGTGGGCTTTTTTTCATTTGGTCTGATGGTTTTATTCTCCTGTGGAGCCCTGGAGAAGGCGGCGTACAGTTTTAGAAGGAGCTGAAAACCAATTGGACGCGATGTGGTAAATTTACTGGCTGAAAACCCAAAAACAATGAGCAGGAAAAGCGTTTCGTCTGGCTCAGTGTGAGGCAGTGGAGGGGTTCAGGGTTCATATGAAAACCATCAGTTACTGACGGCTTAGATTTTCTTTCTTTTCTTTTCTTTTTTTTTTTTTGCTGAGCTCACCATCAGTTGTCGGCGGCGTCTCCAGCTCCTGATAAGAAGCTGCGGCCCGTCGTTGATTCTGCAAAATGAGCTGAATTACAGGCTGAGATGGGCAGATCCGCCCTCGTGTAATTGCAAACGCAACAGTGATTCCACGGGCGGAGGGGAAAAAAAAAAGCGAATCCTGAGGCAACAAAGCAACAAAGCGGAGCCTTTGTTGGAGAATAAAAGGCCTCACATAAACGCTCCTCTCACCACTTCTGAGAGTCGGGCGGTGCCCTGGCGCTGCAGCCCAGAAGATAGCAGACCCGCTTCAGGATCGCTGCTTATTTATTGCCAGCACGACTTTCTCTCTCTCTCTCGCTCACACACACACACAGACACACACACATTATCGGCTTTGGCTCCTTTCGACACTTTATGAGCGTCTGGGACGTTCTGGGTGTTTCTCGTTGGAAGAGTGAGGAAGGGAGGGAGTGAGCGAGCGAGGGAGGGAGTGAGCGAGCGATTTGTAGGTGGGTGATTGGAAGAGGGAGGGAAAGAGTGATTGAAGGAGTGAGTGAGGGAGTGTGTCGGTGTGTGAGGGATCGATTGAAGGAGGGAGGGAGCGGGTTGGTTGGTGACTGGGTGAGTGAGTGAGGTAACGACTGAAGAAGAGAGGGAGTGATTTGTGGGTAGGTGGGTGGGTGATTGAAAGAGGGAGGACGTGAGTGGGAGGGTGAAGGAGTGAGTAGGGGAGGGAGGGATGGAGTGAGAGTGATTTGTAGGTGGGCGATTGAAAGAGTGAGTGAGGGAGCGAGGGAGACCGTGGGTTGATGAAGAAGTGAATGGGTGAGGGAGGGAGTGATTGAGGGAGGGCAGGAGTGAGAGTGTGTATGTGTGTGTGTGTGTTACTGTATATTTAGCTGCACTTGACTTAGCACCACGCTGAAAAATCCACGACTACAGCGTGAAAACTCCGGTCTACAAATCCCAAAGCCGCTCCTGAGTCGGAACTCAAGAAAAGACGAAAAGAGTTTCAAACGCAAACACCGGCGGCAAAATATTTTCAGAGATGAAAATCAGCTGTGGCGTATAAATCACGGGGGCGTAATGATGGCGGAACTTTTTATATTTTGGGAGAAGAGCTAATAAAGGACCAGCCTCCGTCCTCCCGTCACGCTATCGTATATCAAGGTCGGCGCGGCAGTTGGGGCGTCCAGAATATCTCTCGAAATGTGTGTGTGTGTGTGTGTGTGATGAATCAGCCACGCATTACGCATTTATCCTCTCATTGGCTTTGAGACCCCGGCTGCTCCCAGTATAACCACAGCGCTATGCTGCCCACTGAGTGCAGCTGCGGGTGCCTGGATCACCGCTCCGGCCTCGCAGAGGGTTTGGTGGCATCAGTGTTGCGTCTCTGGCCATGTGTTAGGGTTAGGGTTGGGATTGGGGTTTGGGTGTCATCGTGGTAGTTGTGGTAGGTGGTAGTTGGCTCTGGAGGGTCGGGTTTCAGCATGTCTGCGAGTAGATGCTCACGGAGAAGTCCAAAAGTGGGATTAAGTTGAGTTGGCATGCAGCTGGGGCCCTCCCTCATGATGTTAAAAAACTATACTTTATTAATGATTTAAAAGATAAAAGTCAATAACAGGCCAAAATTGGCTAGATAATATCAAATTTTAAAAGAGTAAAACGGTAAAAGGGTTTAAAAAGGTTAAAAAGAGAGACCGAGGTGAGGCATGGTGGAGCGGTGTGGGGATCCCTGACATTTTGCAACTCTTCTTTGCCTCCTTAGAGGGAAGTAGGAATGATGTGCTGGTAGTGGTCTTGGAGGATGATGAGGTTCTGGTTGAGCCATTGTGATGTGTTATGACTGATTCTTGAGCGTGTGAGTTCAGTTTGGTTGAGGTTTGATGAAATCAGTGAGTTTGTTGGCCTGTCTCATCATCCCCACTGATGGGCTTTTAGACGATATGGCCTGATTGATAATTTGCTTATGGTGAAAGGCTTGTAATAATTTGAAGTATTTTTTTGTGACGGTACGAATGGCTGGATCTAATGAGAGAGAGAGAGGGATCATGAGGGATCACCTTCAGCGGCTGGTCCTCAGGCGGTTGTTCCCGGTTCGATGAGTCCGGCCCTGGCGGTTTGCTGTGGAGGGTCCGGGTCGACGGATCTGCAAGTTGGAGCTCATGGAATAGAAAACAGTCCCATAGGCCGTATTGGCAGATTGGGCCCGGTCTGTGCTGGCATGCAGGGGAGTCGTCCCTCATGTTGATAAAAACTAAACTTTAATGATTATTGAAATGGTTAAAGTCAATAAAAGGCCAAAATTAGCTAAAATGGTAAGGAATTTTAAAGAATAAATTAGTTAAAAAGGTTTAACTAGGTTAAAAAGAGGCTGAGGTGAGGCATGGATCGAGTGGCGTGGGGATCCCTGACGTTTCGCAGTGGTTTGCTGCCTCCTCAGAAGGAAAGTTCTCCTTCTCTGCTGTCTGTGGAGTTGGGGTAAGGATTGGGTTGAATGCTTCCCTCTCAGGAGTGGGGTGCACGCTCCGTCCGTTCCCGGTGGCTTTGCCCCTGGCACTGATCGCGTCCTCGGGACGGCCTTCAGCGGGAGTCGTGTCGGGAGTGGTGGTCGCGGTGGCCATGTCGGGGTCGCTCCTCGCGGTGTTCCCGGTGGGCCCGTTCGTCGCGGCGGTCCCTGTCGGATCTCCCATGCTGGCGGTCCCGATCGTCATCGCAAGCGGACAACCGGCCTTCTGTGTGTAGTCGATGTCTGCTGAGGCCTGACGATCAGGCGCTGGTCCCCCACTTTATGGTCCGGACAGTGGCAGCATGTCAAAATGCGTCCAGATTTGATGATTTTGTGGGCGGTAAGAAGGTCGAGCCTGCCTGTATAGGCCGCAGCAGAGCTTCCCTCTCACGACAATAAAAGCAAGACTTTAATGGTTAAAGATTAAAAAAAATAAAAATCTAAAAAAAGAATAAAATAGATTAAAGCCCAAAATGGGCGGTAAGTACAAAAAATTACAAAGTTTAAAATGTTTAAAAACAGACCAAAGTGCAGTGCAGCAGAGCGGTGGGGATCCCTGACGTTTCGCAAGTGTATTGCTTCCTCAGACGGAGAGTGGGACAGAACGGTTTCCTCTGCTGTTAATGAAGAGGATTACGTTCAGGTGTGAGTGTGTGTACGTTGTGATTGGTGGAGAGGAATGGATGTGGGCTGCGACGTATAGGAAGGGATGTTTGACCAAGAAGGGTGTGTGGGAGCCCGTGATTGGACAAAAGAAGTTCGGAAGAATGAGTCTGTGTGTTAAGGAGCAGTGGCATGTTATCCCTCTCTGCTGTCTGTGGGGTTAGGGTTAAGGTTGGGGCTAACTTTGGCGAACAGGCGGACGACATCGGCTAGTAGCTCCTCTGCTATCCTCATCATCACCAGGCTGCCCCCCGCTCCACCTCCCCTCGGCCAATATGAGCGCATTCGTTCGCATTTCCCAGCATTCATTGAGTTTCCCTGGTGGCGGCGTCACAGCAGGGAATCCCATTTTCTCCTCCGTTTATTTGCCTTCCGTGTTGGCCGCTTCAGAAATGCCTTCTAAAGGGGCCGGGGATGACTTCTGACAATGTTTTCGGAGAATCGTCTCATTTCTGTTTATGAATGAATTGAGTTTTTCCATCATATAAAGTCTTAAGTGACTGTAGCGCCCCCTACAGATGGAATCTCACTTAGAGGGGGATGAGACATCAAAGCAAAATCCTCCGTCCTCCTCTGGCATGCATGTTTACAGCAGAAAAAACGACCAGAAACGTGGCAGGACTCTGCGTCATTAGAACCAAATGGCGGCTAAGCGGGACAATATTTTCACATGAGAGGGTTTTGCTCCGCCAATTGAAAGCAAATTTCATCTTTAATGTGTAATTGGCAAAAGGAACGAAATAAAATCCAAACCAGCGTCGCGTGAAACGACGCGGAGAGCAAAGTCCTCCGGTCGATGATATTTCTGTCTATTGCTGCTGCTTGCGGTGCATTGTGGGTAAATGGCCCATGCTGGCGCCCCGGGCTGGAGCGGCAGCGGCGTTCCTGACTGCTCACATCTGGACTGACACACTGACCCCACATAATTCTTTGGAAATCGGGGGAGAGTGTTGGGAGATTTGTGCTCGCTTGTCAAACCTCTTGGCTGAACCTGTGGGGAAGCGTGGTCGGTGTCCATGGCAACGGAGGAGGGGGGGTTGGAGATGGTGGTGGTGGTGGTGGGGTCATTCAGGCTGCGTGTGAAGGTCATCCAGTGTTCTTGGCTCCGAATTGCTCTCGGAACAAAACCCCATTAGCCCTGGATGCTAACAAAGCCACAAACATCACGACGATACAAGGGCAGCCACACACGAGACACAAGACACGAGACGGATTCAGTCCAAGCCGGCGGTAGCAGCCCCCCCGACTCCACCATGACCCAACTACGATTCGTTTGTTTTCACTTTTGCAGCAATTCTTGAAGAGATTTAACATCCAGCGTGCTCGGGACTCCATTCTTGCGTTATCGATTCGCCCCTAGAAATGCTGAGAGTGAAGAAATTGAAGCTCTTGTAAAAGAAGTGGAAAGTTTGAGACGTAAGACTCAAAACAAACAGGTTAAGTACTCTGACCCGACTTTTACATTACTCCCTGGGACATTCCTCCAAAATGACCTCATAGGGACCAGGGGGCCTGGAAAGCAATAAAGTCCTCGTCTCGCTGGAGATGGCTTTTCCAGCAGCTCCCTGGTCTCATTGTTTGGGGGGTAGAAGTTCTCAACCTGGCGTCTGGGACCCCCTGTGGAAGCTGCGAGGATCCAAGGGGCAACATGGTGTGAGATCTTACAGTACTTAGGTTTAACTACTCACAGATTCTTTTTTCTTTTTTTATTTAATTTCATTACCTCCATGGTGTCACGATCATCGAGAGGCTTCAGAGGCTTTGTAGGTTCTGCTTGAAAAACCCTCAACCAAGTCCAGATTGTTAGATTTTTTTTCAAATTTTTTTTTTTGCAGAGTTAAAAGCATCAGTGAGCACCACAGTGACGCGTAGCGGAAAACATACGTTTGAAGAAAAGTACTGAAGACAAAATAAGCCTTCATTATTAATGAGGTGTCACAAGGGGCATGTGTGTGTGTGTGAGGGCGGGGGGGTTTGCAGGTGCTCTCTGCAAACCTCCACGATGTCATCGTCATGTTTCTTGAACAGTTGAAACGGTGATGGGATCATTTGAAAGGAGAACGTGTGCTGATGTTCTTCCCATGTGGGAGCTGAGGGGTTTCATAGGGGTCTACAGAGAGTGGAACCCACCCCGTGTAAATCTTGTGGGAGTGAGGTCGTTTGGTCACATCACATCAAGGAAAATATCCCTATGCATCCTGGACATGCGAATAAATCCTGCAAACCTGGAATTTCTATGTGTGCCACTTGGAGACTCGCCTCTATGCGTTTTGCACATTTGGGTCATTTTTGTGTCAATCAGGTTTGTGCTAGTTCAGTTTGACATGTTTTTGTTTGCAGCTCTTCCAGCACACTTTCGCTGCAGTCTCCTGGAAAAGTGGACGAAAATCAATGAAAACAAGGCGATATTTCCACAGAAAAGCCATCTGGATGGTGTTTGGCACCATGACTCGCTTCTGACTTGGTTCAATCCGTTTCGGAGATGCAGATTCCGACACGGGATCACCGATTAATCCACCTGCAGCATCTCAGAAACGAGCATTTGGACCCGCCATGCTGTCTGAGTCCTCTCACATTAGTGGCAAGACGCAAACGGCCCCGCCGGCGTCACGGACACCCCGACATTTCCCTCCAAATAGTGCGAACGGGGTGCGGCACTGACCGCAGCCAGCTGACAGTCTGGGCATCCGTCCCTCCCGTCTGCTGGACGCCTGAACGCGAGGTATTGCCGGCACCTCGTCCAAACGGGAGGAGACCTTGGGCCGCGCCCAGAATACACTTCAGGGATTATGCCTCCCAGCTGGACGGTGAACGCCTCGGTACAAGGCCTGCGCGCCGGACGCGGAGATCTATCGTGCTCGCAAAGGGAGCCATCGCTCAGCGCGACATAAGCTGCGTTATGTCAAAGAGAGACCCAGCCAGAGAGCTTGGAGTGAAATCAGTGGTGTCATTACTCTAATTGACGAAATAGCCAAACATTCGTAACTGCGTGTTGCCACAACACTTGGATGTAACACCATCTGGTCACGTTGACGGGACAAAGCGGTGTAATAATGTCTGTCTGCGGCTGGGGACTGTAAGTAGGTAATGCTTGTCCTGGCCAGTGGAAAACGCTGACTGAATAGCGGCTAAATTGACTAAATACTCCCTTTTTAGTGGATGGAAGCACTGACTGACAAACATTAGGTAACCGTGCTCCTGTGCTTCCAATTCAAGGTGTTTACAGGAAGCCGGTTGCGTAACATCTGCAAATGTGCGACTCGAGACACAAAGCGAGCACTTAGGTAGGTGCTGTTAGCTGCCCCTGCTGAGCTGCATGTCGTTGCTTGGTGCTAATCAAAAGCCCCCATGTGCTGCCAACAGGTTTTTTTCTTCTTGATCTGTACAAATTTGTTCTCTGTACATAGGTTCTTCTTTTGTATATATTTTCCCCCTAAGATTGACACAACTTATTTATTTATTTATTCATGTATTTATTCATTTATTTATTTGTACTGCTTTCTTTGCAGTGGGCATCCGGTGCAGGGAAACTTGTTTCTATACTGTACATATGATATTAAGGCTTTGAATCTTGAAACAGGTGTGCTACATGGAGGCGTTTGACTGCGTGTTTTGCAGAAATGTAACTTTGAAATCATCCGCACAGGCGCAGCACGGCACAAAGGCGCCTTGGAAACGAAATCGGCAGCTAATATTTTACCTCGGCAACCATGAAAAAATACGAGCCACAGGCAGCCTATTGTTGGCGAACCAAATCTGGCCGGAAACCAATAAAAACGTTTCATTCCGACACAGTCCCAGTATGAAAATCACTTTTCAGTCCGTTCAGCGGGCGTTTTATATCCCCACGTCCTCTCCAATCACATGTGACATTTGCAACGATCTGTCAATTATTACGGCTGCGTGCCGTAGGAAATGAAAGACTCAACACTCTCCAACTCCGCTGCTCTGCGACTCTCCGGCGTGTGGCGCGTCGTGCGAGTGGCTCTGCACGCTGCCAGCGGGACATCGGCGAGATGGAAACTCTGCTCCCTCTCCAATCTCGCTGACCCTGGCCTCACGTTATGTTCCCTTCTGGAGGAACGCGAGACTCTTTCGCAAGGCGCTGACACGGTCTGGAGGTCAGATTGGTTACGTAAAGTAAAGCCTATTTTTGCTAAACGCTAATGGTGCGTCGCACCCGTGGATCTTGTCTGCTGTGGGCCGCGTCCAAAATAAATTCAAACGCTCGGATGTGGCGTCTTTCCAAATTGTTGCTGCAATCAGGAACGTAGAAGAAGTGGAGAGAACAGCGACGGAGCTCAGGAACAGGAACGTTTCCAAGGTGAAGTTCCAAACTAAACAAAGGCCGCTGGTGTCCAAAGTGGGGAGTGCAGGGACCGGTCCTCCGTTTGGGTCGGACCAACAAAGAGTCCGCACACGCCGGGCCAAGGCATGAGCTCACGCGCTGGCCCGGGACAGACGCCGGTGCAGAGAGGACGCTAAGTGTGCACATGTGTGCGTGTTCAGAAGTGTGGGCTTATTAAGCCCGGCTCGGTTTCTGATGTGGTCCAGGAAATGCCTCGCTGCTCCACTTGAGCCTTGTTTAGGTTCGTGCTATAAACATTTTGTAGCCAGATTACTCCATAGCATGAAACATCCCTCTATTCCGTCCTCCCCGCGGGCGTCCGCTTCTTCGCGCTGGAGACGCCAAGTTTTGTTACGTCACAGAGCGCCGAGGCGGCGGAATGCCTCCATCCAAACACGGACACGCGGAGGATCACTTCATTTCTGGGAACATGTCGAGGAGACTGACGCAACACCATTGCATAAAACTCCTATTTCTTCTTTCTTTTCCAAAAAAATCACCACTGGTGTTCAGCTGGAGTCTCATAACAATGTGAAAACAGTGAAAATGTGAACGGATCTCCGGTTCGGTGGTGCATCAATCCAGACATAACGCAATTGCTAACACGCTAACTGTGGGAGGGGGGAAGAAAAAGCAAGTCCTGCTTCGTGGTTCCTTTGGTTTTCTCCTGTGAAATCAAGGGTCTGTCTCAGGGTGATGGGGTGGTGGAAGGGGGGGGACGGTTCTTTAATCTGGAAAGTATTACCATGGGTAGAAGAACATGGGAAACAATAACATAAAGAGGATCGGTCTTCCATCCTCTGGGCAGTGTGATTTGCAGATATGCTGCAGTCTGCAATTCCACCTCACCACAACTACCCGCTTGGCCCCCATCCCCAGCTCCTCTTTTTCCACCTCCCTCAGACCAGGCCTTTTATCTGGAAGGGGCACGTGAAGGCAGAGGGCTGGAAATCAGCACAGGAAGAGCCGAATTCCCTCAGGTGCTGGGTTTCATCATCCGCCTGCCTCACAATGGGCTGGCTATGCTCCAGAAGGCGGGCGGACGTCCCCCCCCCTTTTCCCCTCACTTTCTCGAGCTTTCGGGGTGACCGGGCCGTCCTCTGGCAGCTGAAAGATGTCGTAAAAGATGACGCGGCGGTGCGAGGGGGTCTCGCTGCGTAGCGGGGGAACGCTTCCCGTGTTCGGTCAAGGACTTCCTCCTCCTCCTCGCACATGGAGAAGTAATCAAGACATGACGGCAAATGGAGCAGATAGGTCGGCCTTCAAAGCCGAATGGATCCCTCCTGTTCCTGACGTGGAAAGAGCAACTGATTAACTACTGTTTTCACAGAGGAAGCCATAACAAGTGATTTGTGAGCTGTTGACGGGGATGTTCGAGGGGGGAAGGATCTAATCTGAGCTCTTTTCCTGCTCGAACGAATCACGGAAAAGACGTCAGGGTCGAAAGAAATATACATCGGCGAGAGCGGCTCAGCTCAGCTCAGTTCAAACCTACGTTAGCATCGGTCGCGCAGAATGGAGTGACGCTCGGCTCTTGCCTGGAGGTGAAAGGTGGCAGGAAAATCCTCTTCCAAAGCTTTGGTTGCAGTGATCCAAGATAAACACCTCGCTGACTGTGTGGTCCGCGTCCCCCTGTGTGTCCACGAAAAAGGCCTTCCAATGGACCGTGAACTCAAAGGCCACGCGGCTAACCACCGACGCTATTACAGCAGCCCGGTCGCCGCAAATACTTCGCAATTTCCCGCCTGCCCATCCCACTAAAACACAACGAGCTGTGACCCGTTTCAGCCTGTCGTGTGCGAGTAACGTTGGGCGTGGGAAGTTAGTAAAGCATCACCCTGAGCTGATACTTGGACCGATGTGTGTAAAAGGCGCTGATAGGCGGAAAGCGGGTCGGGTCAGCAGGGGTCAGACTTTGAACCGGGCGACCGTAAACTGTAACTGCGTCAGATTCGTGGGAAACACAGAACAACAAAGCCGCGAATCATCAGATTTGGTGCCAAACGCCTCGCAAGTTGGCTTCCTCTGACCACAGGTGCTTGATATAAAACAGTTAGCAAGAAACATTGCCGCTCTTCCTGTTGACTCTCTGTTGGCTAATATTATGAGTCCGAATCCAGTGGGCGGAGGTCGGGCCGAGATACGGTGGAGTCTGCGTCAATGTCTACTGGATGTGCTTGACCTTTTCACTCAAACCGCGCGTGACAAAGAGTCAAAGCCGCAGGAGCCAGGACGAGCGGCGTCTGCCGCCATGGGCCATTCCATAAACAGCCAAGCAATGAGCTGTGGCCCAGCGAGCTGCAGTCGGAGCGACGGTCCAATCGTTCCCCGGGCAGTCCTTTCCCGGGACATCAGCCATTAAGGCTTAGCAGACCTGAACTTAAACACACAGGCTTGGAATACGCCTTGTTCTCGGCGAGCTAACGGCTGAAGCCCCCGTTGGGCCTAAATAGCCCCAGATTCCTATGGTAACGCTTCCTCTGTAGGAGCGAACATGTCCGCCTGGGAAAGAAGAAGAAGAAGAAATGCATTTTATTAATCCCCAAAAGGGGAAATTCATAATATACAGTCTGGGTGATGTTATTTCTTTAATCAAACACATACATGGTGATGAAACGTTCACATGCAACACACACACGTTGATGGGTGAGCCACTGCCACCCCACCCATCAACAAGACATGAGGGTATATTTGAGGTACAAGATTTAACAAGATTAAACCTCCAGAACTATTCAGCAGTACCATTAAACAAGTAGCACAAAACCATCACATCTGTGTGTCTTAAACCACCATCAAAAGTCACTTTGATACTAGAAATTGTTTTTCCACTGGGACTAATGACACATTTTGGATTTGATTTGTAATTCCGTTCCATTGTTGTCACATAACCGTTCAATCTGACAAATCCGTCTTCCGGTGGTTTCCAAACTCTCTCTGCAAGCAGATGTAATGTCTCCACCAGAGATGGACGAGAAATTTAGACATCTTCTAAAATTATTATTAAACATTACAGTCCATCTTTGGCGCTTGGCATCCGACACCAGTTGCGTTCTGATGCATGAACAAAGCTGAATACCAGATTTGCCTCCACTGTGAGAACCAGGTTGTATTATTTCAATTTTATTCAGTATTCCTGTCAAGTTGGGTTTTTTTCCCAGAATCCTCCCTTTGATTCCAAGACAGCCGTCAGATCTGCCAGACAACACAGATCAACCACATCTGTCTTCCTTGCATCGGGGTTGTGACTGGCCTTTGCTAATGGCGTTGTTTAGAGTTTTGGAGGGCCGATTACTACAGCAGGAAATGGGGACCAGGCTGCATCGATCACAGGGATGAACGGATGAGCGGATGAGTGAAGCCTGTACAGGGGGAAACGTGTCTTAGATCACAGGAGCACCCGCACTGCTATCAGCTCGGCCTGAGCTTGATAAGGGGGATGTCCAAACAGGAAGCACACCACGGAGACGACCCAGATGGGACTCTGACCCACAATGCCCAGCTGTCTGTCTGTGTCCTCTGTGAGGACAATGAAATAACCAGCGAGGCAGAAATCTGAAACAATTGAAAACAATTTATAACAGGCCTCTACTATCCTACTCCACTACTCGCACCACCACTGCTACAATGCTAATTCTATGATACTGGTACCGATACCACCACCACTGTTGCTTACTATCACTGGCACCACTGCCACTACCTGTACTACGGTACTACTACACCAACTGCTCCAATCACCACAAACACCGCCATGACAAGTACCACCACTACTTACTTCTACTACAACCACTGCTGCTACTTGCACTACTGCATGGCAACTGCTACCATTACTGCCACTAACTATCTCAACCAAAACTACCACCAGTCCTACTCATTACCAACACAATGGCTACTTACTTCTACCACCACCAATACCACTACTGCAACCATTACCACTGCCACTGCTGGTACCATGAGTACTACTTCTACCACCATTACCACAACAATCAAGAACATCAAACCTTCAAATCCATAATAATGATTGATTAGGGTCGGGTCCACGGGTCCTCAACCTTTCTGGGATTGAGGGCAACTTCATGGGCCCTGAATGGTACGAAGGGAAAACAGGGCCTCTTTGGTACAAACTTCCCACATGACAAAACTATACGGATCACTTGTTTGGAATGATAACAATAGAAATTATAGTGGTAACAGTGATACTATGTGAAGAGACAGCTCACATGTCAAAGGAAATCACTCTCCACATTTCTAGAACATGCCCCATATTTCTCAAACATGCCCCACATCTAAGAACATGCCTCACGGGCACCTTAAGTGGTCTTTGGGGCACCCATGTGCCCACCAGCACAGCGTTGGTTGCCTCTGGTCTAGTTCTCTTTACACTGACCATCTACACTCGTCCACCACGACGGTCTGCGTGATATTCTGGACCCGGATTGTGTATTGTGTGGGTAAGTAGGTCAGACATGCTGCGTCTGACATAATGCTCGCCGCGAGCCGACCCTTACTGAAACCCGAACCCTCACTCCCGCAGGCCGGCCCTGACGACAGAGCTGTCGGTGTTTACCGTGAAAGCCCCAGGACTCTCCCAGATTGCCTCTCTTTCCCCGGGAGATGACAGGCTGTCATACTGCCTCCTATAATATCCATACAGAGCGTCTGACGTTACCTTTCACCTCCTCATTAGCTCGCACATCATTATGTGTTCGGGCTGAGCCATCGGCCTACACGACACAGGCCTCTATTTGTTGTTCTGGCCTGCCCCGGCTTCCATGGATTCCAAATTACAGCCTCGGCACCTGTTAGAGTGCCTTTACCTACAGTGCGGCCGGCCAGTTTGCTTGGATTCTTTCCAAATGAGGTAAAGGACGCCGTTCTTGTAAAACATGTCTGGAACCCATAAGTTAAAACTTCAGCATTCGTGACAAAGGGGCGACGTAACCTTGATCTTTGAATTCCTTGGGACACGATGTAATGTCAAAGGCACTAAATGTGAAATCTGGAGACGATGTTGGGGCCAGTTATGAAATGGGCAAACCGATGGAAACACGCTGTGCATATCTAAAATGTGTGATTCTGTACGAAGCTCTGGTCTGATTTATTACTGAATCATTGTCTGGGGCCACACATGCCGCCAAGGCCTCCAAATCAGACTAACCACGTCTGCTCCAAAACCCGTTACATGAATTCTCACACATTCCATATTTACAGCTCTCTTCTGGAGGTTTCTCAAACAGTCGGGCCGGCTTTGACAAAATCCTGAGTCGGTCCCATTCTTTCCACTCTGATCATAAAACTTTTCCTCTCCAAAGAACTGGGCGGCCGCTGCGGGTCAAGCCGCCAGACGCTCGACGTCGGCTCCTCGCGGCGAGGCCAAGGAATAATTAAGCGGACTCTTTCCACGCCACATCGCCGAGGCAAAGCGGAATATTTGCGTTTAAATCTGCAGGAACAACATTGGATCCGGCGTCCGCCCGCTAAGTGGACGTGCAGGAGGGTCTGCCTCAGTAACGATTTACAAAAAAAGCAATTCACGGTTGTGTCAGGGTTGTCAATCAAATGTGCACAACAAACAGTGGGCAACAGAGGACCGGGGGTACCCGGGTCGCCACGGGTTACCGGGGGGAACCATCCATCATGGCTGACAGACAAGGAGACATGCTGCTCTTGTACATGCCAGTGTTTAAACAAAAGTCACCGCGGTAGTGAAACAGAACACACACACACACACACACACACACAAACACACACACACACACACTCACACACACTCGCGCGCAGGCTCGCTGACACTTCCCCTCCCCCGTGTAAACCTGATTCGCTCTGGCGTGTATTGTTTTGGAAAATAAATCAGCCGCCTCTTTCCACGTTATGCACGCGTGACATCGTTTGTTTCCCCTCT
>OMPJ01013485.1:6721-16742 GCA_900312935.1 Carapus acus | reverse complement strand
AAGCGAAGGCCTGCACAGAAAATAGCATCAGCTACTGTTGCACCCTCAGCAATGAGGGAAAGCGCCAAAGTGAACACCTCCTTTGGAGTACTATCTTATTTTCAAGTGTAGCTCTGTGCGGTCCATCACTTTCACGCACATGTACGTGTCATTCTTAGATTTCCATATTTCTAGTTCTACCCTCAGAACCTCTCACTTTTTTTTCAACTGGTGTTGTAAATGAAGAGCTCTCTGGCGCAACAACGTCCTTCAAGCTCCATACAGAACCTTATCTTATCTTATTTCATTGCATATCATAATTCCTTGACATATCTCCACTCTGACTTGCAGGCAACACACAACAGAAACAAAGTGTGTTGTCTTGCGGCGAGTGTGTGTCGACAACGCCGTTTGCTGCCGCTAACGATTAACGAGGTCATCTCGCAGGGGCGGCGGCTCATAATGTGTTTCTGGCAATTGAGAGTAGATGCGAAAAGTGGGAGATAAAATGCAAACAAGGTAGTAATTAGGAACTACACATCTTTACACACACACACACTAATGCAATGTTTATAATGCACAAGGAAAATCAATTTATGTGCGGTAGTAAAATAAGCATGTGCACTATTCTAAGTTTAACATGACGCAAAACGTTGCAGAGGGTGGAGGGCGTGTCTTCTGGCAGGAACAGCAACACGGAGCCCATTTCTCCCAAAAACACTAAATCATTAATGTTTCTCGCATCCAGAAATTCTCGACAAACTGGGTGAATCTTAAATCAGATTTTGCCAAGTGTCAGATTTGCTCGATTCCTGGCGCCGTCCCCTCGTGTGTGCAGACACCACGAGGGTTTCGCCCACCCGCTTTTATTTCGATGCGCACTGAATAATTTGGAGAAAAGACAAAAACCAGGGCCAGTGAAGGCCTCGCTGAAGGCTCGGCCCAGGGGGGTGGCAGAGGCTTTCCTCCTCTTTTCAAATATTTATCTGCTCATAGCGTGAGGCACAGCGTGGGATGGAAAACTAGACAGATTCCTGGTTGGCCCGACACACATTTTCTATACTGTATCCAGACACGCACACACACGCGGGCAGAAACGCCATAGAAAAACACCGGCACTTATGGAGATTTGAGACGCATGTTGAGAACATTTGAATACATTTTGCATTAAAAACACAAAATGGCCTTTCATAGAAAGCCAAAATACTGACATGAATACTTCATGATGGTGTTTTTGGAGTGTTTAGGGCGTTTGATGTGGCTGTGTTTCATTGGATGATAGCAAGCATGTCAATGAACCCCTTACATCTCAGAATGTGGTTGGCTGAAGGGTCTCACGACAAATTCGACTTTTAATTGAATTTAGTGGCCTGAAGTCATTGGATTCAAAAATGTTTTGTGGAGAATTCCTCGGTTCCAACTCAATGCCATCCCAGGATTCCATACAGGGGAAGTGGGATTGCATTACGTCCTGCCCCCCTTCATCACACGCACACACACACACACACACATCTGACTATCTACCCCCGGCCTCAAGCCCTTGACATCCCCTGTTGTGCTGCATCACTTGATTAAGCCTGCTGCTCTCCCCTCACACCCCGAGCATTGACTCCATCCTCAGCACCTCAATGGTCTCCAACGTCCTTAAACCTCCCCTGGACACGGCCGTTTAGTGCTGCAAAAATGTTCTCTTTGCAACTATGTCAGCAATGTGTGTGTTTTTTTTCTCCAAATGGAAGCAGTGACATCCACCAGATATTTGGTACCATGAAATACCCAGGAGGGCTTCTCTATGTGGAATGACAGCAGGCAGATACAACTGTAATTCCCTACGGCCCTAAAAAAAAACCCAAAACAAAAAAAAAACCCTCTCCTTTGAGACTTCAGTCTTTGTTATGGATCTCCAGAGTCTGCCGAGGCTTCCAGATGCCTTTGAGCACCAGATTGTGGCTTGTGTGATAACATGAAGTCGTTTTTGAAGATTGTGGTCATATATGCAGCACCTGTAGCTTTTGAAGCATAGCTGTGAGACAAAGAAATTTCACAAACTGCATTGTTTGGTTTGGTGCTGCAGTGCTGAAGGACCTGCACGTGTAGGAACGACTATCCCAAAGACAAATATGCTAATTCAACCAACAGATGTGTGTGTGTGTGAGGGTGGAGGGATTGGAACCGCCAACCCCTCTATGAGACGAAACACTCCCTGCATGCATGTCAACAATGCCCCTGAAAAACCCATTCGACGCTTTAACGTCAAATGGAGAAACTTTCAGAGACCGTGTGCGGATTAAGTCGGTCGTGCCGCCGACTTTAAGAAGACACAGGAAATGGATGGCGTGTCCTCAAACATTACGGATGAACCCGCTCGCACTATCCATTCACACTCGCTAACCTGCTAAATTGAAAGCAGCATGGAGCCGATTTATAGCGCCGAGCTCGCCTGCCCCATCGCTGGGCTATTCGTTATCACGCTGACCAACCTGGAGCGCTATTAGCCCGCCATGTTTGTTAGCTGCACCCCCTCAATGTGTGTGTGCGAGTGTGTATGCGCGCGCCGTAAACAGGCTGCGTGCTATTAATTCTCCAGGTACAAAGGGGGACGTGACCCTGTTTCCGAAGGCTGCGGCGAGCCGGCGCACCACCAACACGGCACGGTTTCGGCCGCAGTGTGTTTAACGGGATGCAGAGTTAGAGAGTGTTTACATGGTGGCGTCTCTGCGCCGGTATTAATAATGGAGCCACTTAACATTCACGGGCGTTGGTCTGAGCCGCGCTGTTTGTTTCACAGGTCATTAAATTTATGCCGCAGCCTAATGTTCATTACAGCAGCAAGCTGGCCGGGGGTCTGCAGCGCCCGCTCGCCGTCTTTAATCCCCTGCCGTATTCCTCGCAACCGTTTCCTTTTCATCCCTCGCACACACACGCACACACACGCACACACACACACACACACACACACACTCTGCAAGGTGCTCAAAAACAACGGTGCCCCGTTTGAATTAACGGGAAGCAGCCGTGTTATTGAGTTTGAGGCTCCCTTCCCAGTGACGCCTCAGACCGGTAAAGTTTTGCTGGCTTGTGGCCAGAAAATATGACGTTTTCTGTCAAGAGCCCAGCACAATTTTGACAGTTTGACTTTCAAAACATCTTCGCACATTAACAATAGAAGAACCTCTGCTTAGCTAGAAGCCCGAGAGCCTCTCAAGTGTGTTACGGTAAATGTTCCACAATGTACCAACCCTGTGCGCCAACCCCCACCTCTGCTGAAACAAGGGGCCTTAACATAATGTCCACACAAAAACTGAAAAAAGATGGCAGAAAAAGAGAGGACCCCAGTCAAAGTACACATAACATCATAGTCTAAACAAACACAGGGCGATCCAATAAACGCTGCTGCTGCCCATGAATTAGTCATGAAATGAAAATTCACTTGCAGGGCCACACACAAACACACACACAAGGTTGAATTTCCAGCCTGGACAAAGTTCCAGTGTTATTGTTTCTCGCTGTGCTGACACATGACATAAAAAACACACGTCTGAGAAATGTAGATGTTCACCTGTGAAAGCTGCAGCTGCTCCAAAAAAATGTCCCAGCTCTCTCCATGAGCTCAGTTTGGACGGGCGAGCCAATCTCCGGCACGCACGACGGGTGGCGTGAGCACACGCGCGCACGCATGCAGCCATGCGACGCGACTTTAATGGACGACGCACAGCACTGAATGAAATGGTCTCAGACAAATGATCTCGTTTAAGGCGATTGCCTTGTGCGTTTCAGAGCGATTGTTCAATTCCCGCCGTTTTTAAGTCTCATTCGGTGCTGCGGTGTCAAACATCGATCAGGAGGCGGGAAAGCTCCCGTGATCGGGAGGAACTGGGTAGAAATAAAGAGTGGAGCTGGCAGAGACGTTTCCCAGCCTTGCTGCTAACTAGCGTGAGCGCTGAATGTGGCTGCTTGCATTCTCGGGAAAAGAGGCATTTGCACAATCGTACGGGAGAAAACGCAAACACGCTCGGAAGAAAGCAAACACAACATTTAGTCTAATTAATCCACTCGGAATTGCGGCACGCTCTCCCCGCACAGCGGGGGAAGCGCGCAGCAGCTACACCGCAGAGGGAAAACAGAGAAGATTATTCCTCCCGGCAAACAGGGAGAGACGGAGAGAAAAACCGACGCCACTCACAATCTTTGTTTATGCCGACCGAGCTGAATATTTCCACCCCCTTCGTCCCCTTTGGGGAGCAGGTGAAAACGGACAAACGCTGCGTTCAAGTGCTCATGGGATAGTGGTAAACAAAATGCCAGGCGGTGAAGTGGTCTTGCGTAGCGAAACCTGCCTTCTGCCACTGTTGTTCTGTAAATCCACTTGTGTTAAATGATGTTACATTTCATTCAAAAGACCAGCTCAGCTTCACTAAAATGGCAGAAACTTATTTTGTTTCCAAGTCTTCAAACTTGAACTGTGACTTGAAAAGGTTCTCCCTGTCGAGAACAGTTCATCCACAGCCGAGGTCCAGTTTGGGACTAATGAACATGCTCAATAACTGGTTTAGTTTTGAGTTTTAGCAATGCTACCGTATTTGTCTTTTATCTTTCAAAGCGGTTCTCTGAAGCTCCTGGTGGTGTCGCCACCACAGAGGGTCATTGATCCATGTGTGGGTCAATATGTGCATCTGTCCTCTGCTCTGCTCCACTCAGAGTGTGTGAGCCTGCTGCTCTGGATCAGAGCCTACACACACACGCACACACACTGTCTAGTTGTGTGGCCGTAATTAAAGCCGACGTTGCCGCCATACCCCTCCAGTCTTTGGGGGTCAAAGGTCGCCATGCTCCTACTGACTGGCGCAGGTAGGCAGCCAGCGTGACAAGAGCTATAGGCCAGACAGCCACAGCCATCATCTGCCTCCCCCTCCTCCACCTTCTCTAAGCTGCCCTCCCCCTCATCCTCCCCCTTGAGCCTCTGCCTCTGTCCGCCCTCCCCCCACGCTGCCTTTTTCACCTCCCTCCACTCCCCCCTCCTCTGCTCCCAGGCCTGTTTCTTCTCAAGAAAAAGCATCTCTGTGTGATTTATCCACCCAGTGACACCGGGAGAAGAATAATACAGGCTGGAGAGAAAAGGAGGAAAGAGCCGGGGAGGAAGGGGAAATGCTCTTTAGAGGAGGATAGGGAGCGTCAATAGGCGGCTTGCGTTTCACAGCCCTTTGGCGCCCACAGCAAAGGCGCAAGGACAGCGGTCCGGGGCGGATCGCGTCGGAGGGAGAGAAAAGGGCAGCTGGAGAATTGAACTTCGCCGTATAAATCCGACCATCTGATCGGGCCGAACAAAGGCGAGCTGTTGACCTTTGCGCCGCTGTCCTTCCGTGGCAAAGTGGAACCGGACATCTGGGAGTCCTTCAAGGGAGATGTAGTGCGCAGAAAAATGAATGCTGGCATTGTAGGGAGCATCGTCCATCATGGTGGAGACACGAGGAACCAGAATGTTCCTGAGACTCAAACACCACAGTTAAGGCCTACACGGCTCAGGAGGCAGAGCAGTTGTATGGGAACCGCAGTGTTGCTGCTTGAAAAATCCTTTTGGTTCATTTTTGTGGGCGATACAAACGATACAAATGCATCATCTCATGGTGGTGCATCTTCGGTAAGGTGGCCTGAAACATCCTTGAAGATGACGACAGTCAAACCCTGTGTGACCCGCGCTGTTCCAATTTCGCTGGAAACAGAAAAAAACAGGGTCCAATTGTGTTCCTTAGCAACAGCGATAAACAGGGGGGAGGTTCTGCTCCGAGCGGTGACGACTAAAAAGCAAGTGGCCAGACAAAAGCGTTCCAGTCCGAGTGCCATGGTTGGGTCTCGTCTTTTAACCGTCTAAAACGTGGAAAAATACAGCCGTGGACGGGAACGAGAGCGAGGAGCTGCTGCCTCTCGCGCGTCAACATCCCCTCATCCTACTCGTAGATCCTCCTGCTCTGCTTCCAGTCAAAACAAACAGCTCTGCCACTCTCCTAGTGCCTCACTAGTTAATGTGAAAACACAAGACAAGAGTACGCACGCAAAAACACCTCATACTCGTACAGGATTTGAGTGGATGGCTGCAGCTATAGAGGAATATCCAAAATAAAGGATTTGTGATACATTTTAACCACTAAGTGAGGACGAGAATGAGTCAAGAATCCTTGGAACCAAAACTGAGGACACATTGAAGGGACACGTTTCTGCTCACAATGCGGTCAAAACAGGCTGAAGAAGTGAGATGAGATGTCTGTGCGAGTGTGTGTGTGTGTTTCTTATTCCTGTCACAGCTGTAGAGCAGCCTCGCTACCACAAATGGATGTGCGCTTCACACACACCCCTGGAGAAAATCAGGGACTTCCAGTCAAAGATGGAAAACATATTAGGCGAGGAGAAGCAGACGAGCTGGACATGCGCCAGATTTACAGAGCGACGGTGCAGAGAGCGAAGACTGAGGCGCGCACACACACACACATACACACACACCTGACCAGAATAGACAGAAAAGGGAGAGAGAGGCAGAGGGTGACACTGAGGGAGACGAGGAGGGAGAGAGAGAGTCTTCTTCCCTGAGGCTCCCTCAGCGGGACTCACACACACACACGCACACAGGCACACACACACACAAGCACTCACACAGGCGCGCATGCACAAACACACTTCCATTCGACTCCTCCACAGTCACTGATAAAAATACATTTTCATTCACTCAAATGAGCAAAGTTTCCAAACCTCAGAAATGATTCAAGGCAAAACTAACAACAGATAATTCAGTGCTATTCTGTAATTTTCAACACTTTATTTATTTATGTTAATTCTTTACAAATGCCTTCCTATGAGATTGCCACCTGCTTTGGGAGATCTGAGCCGCAATGTGTCCCTGAAAACTCAACAAATGATGCATTAAGTGGGAGGACTCACTTTTATTTGAGTGTGCTTGTGGCCTGCGTTTGGGCCGCTTCGGCAGTTTTCCTGGGCAGGTCCACTTTTTTATGGCGCGGCTAGCGATGGTCAGCTGGAGCGCCGCCTGCCCGACTCCCTGACTGATACTTGCGGAGGCCATTGGGGGGGTCGAGGAGTGTGGGGCTTTATTAAACGGTCGGGCTGAGCCATCACTCTCCAGCTGACATATTGGGGGCTCACCTTGGGACCAGGAGCCGGCTCCCAGGGGCGAAGGAAATGGCACAATATGGGCGAGACGAAATATAGGCAAATTTGATTTTGATCGCTAATTGCTAAAAATATGAAAAAATCCTGCTAGCAGTGCTGGTACACAACAACTGAGTGTGGATGCGGGCGCATACACGAGCACAGACAGTGTGGAGCCTGCAGCCGGGTGTCGAATGAGGTGTGTGTGTCTGCATGCGTGCACGTGCCTCTGTGCGTGTGTGTGTTTGGGGCTATATATGTGAGGCATCCAGGGACGTGCCGTGCATGTGTGTGGAATGCATTTCAGAGTGTGTCAGCGGATTGAATGAGGGGGTCAAGTGATGGATTTGTCATCACGCCCCAACGCCGCGCGGCTAGACGGCTCGCGGAGGTCTCTGCTAAACGACGTGAGGCATTTTCTATGCACCCTCTCACTTAGATTTGGGTGAACTCTGAATCGTATTCAAAGCTCCTGAGTGAAGATTAGCAGCGACCTCAAACATCTCTGAGAGGTGACACATATAAAAGGTCTTTTGCCTTCTCTCTGCTTTTTAATTGAAAAAAAAAACATCCATGAAATTCAAAAATGTTTGAGGACACCAAAACCACGTTTAATCGTCTCTGCCACACACATGCACACACTCGACGGGAGAGTGAGTGAGTGTAAGAATTTGACACGTTGTGGAGGACACAGTCAGCCGGCAGCCTCTGGCGCATTTCCTCATTTCAAATGTTTCTTTGCTATTAAAAATTAATTCCTTTGTAAATTAAAAATGTTCCCATCCAGAAAATGCTGCTGCCCCCATTAATCGTCCAACATTAATGGAATTAGAAAATTAATGGGATCGGCCCAAATTTGGAAGTCGGAGCTCGTCGGAACATTGAGTAATTACCTAAAATACAAAACCAGAGTGGAAATAAATAGAATCCTCTGGCGGTTTCTCATTTACGGCCGACCTTTGACCTTCACGTGACCTTTCCAAAGCTTCACAAATCGACGGAACTCTGCTGAGCGGCAGAAGGGCGGCGTGACCGCCAAGCCCCGGCTTTCTGGTGACGGACATTTGTCAGGGCCCATTGCCTCATCCAAGGTACCGCTGCCATGTGTTCACACTCTAGCAAGGAGCAAGAGTATGCCTGTGCGTGCATCTCTGTGCGTGCGTGTGTGTGTGTGTGCGCGCGCACATTTGTCCGCTGGGCTGGCTGCCAACACTCGCTGGCGCCGGCGAAGAGGTGACTTAGGGGTGATTAAGCTAAAAGCAGAGGACGAAAACGTAAAGTATAAGTGACACAAACAAATGGAATATTTATGCAAATACACAAGTGACTGTGTGTGTGTGTGTGTGTGTGTGTGTGTGTGCGTGGGTGTGTGCGTGTGTGTTTTCTCTCGTGTAACTGACACAAACAAATAGTTTGAGGTCTCAGAGGAGCCTTACGGCCAATGACATAAGCAGCAGTACAAACACGGGAACTGCTTCACTTAAAAATGTGAGGTGGAGGAGGGGGCAGAGAGTAAAAACAAAGGGCGAGAGAGAGAAATACCTGGAGAGAGAGAGAGAGGCAGGGCGAGGGACGGAGAGCGAGAGCAAGTAAGCCAGAGAAAGAGTGAGAGGTGAAAAAGAAAACAAATCTCACGCCCAGTGATAAATATCACCCAAGTTAAACATCCTAATATTCAGCAACCCTGTCGCTCCATCTCCAGCACACACACACAACTACCAACCCACACACACAGGGCTGGACTGACCTTTAGAGTGAAAAATGAATACATGAATAAAAGTAAAATCTGCAAATGACAAATCTGCATTTAGGCCCCGTGGGTTTCCCTCGAGGTGAGCTTCACAGAGTCAAACGAGGGCAGGGCGATTTAATCTCCTGCCTGTCGGCTGGCTGGCTAGCTGAACGCACACGCACACACACACACACACACACACATAGACACAGACACACACACACATACTGAGGAGAGTCAGAAGCTTTGAGCGATAAATCAGTGAACCCCTCTGATTTCACTGGTTTAGTGAAATCGGTTAAGGTGATTTCGCAGTGCCTACTGTTGTATCTTTTGTATTTTTTGCAATTGTATTTGTTTAGTGCATGTCACACTGTGCGACATAGATTCATTCATGTTTGGCAGGATGGCCACCGTATCGTCCGCTGCAGGTTTGCGCCGGTGTTGCATCGCACTTGCAAACGAGGCATGACAGACGTGTTTGTTTTGATTAGTTAGGAGACATGCGTCTAGGGAGCGGTCACACTTTGAGACGTCCCTTCAAAATGTCCAACATCGCCCATTCACATTGCAAGCTCCTTGGTCATTCAGCCTAAATGACTGCCCCCTGTCAGTCTGTCTCGCTGTGCGACGTGCGACAGCCGTTTTGGAGGCGCGATGAAGGAATTTCACCAAGATCGCTGATCTTTGGTCGGCTCGGGCTGAAATCGCGCGGTGAGCGCGAGGCATTAGATGGAGGAATATCAATCACAACTGCATGTCAGGTAATCCTGTGGAGCGGCATGAAGGTGGGAGAGGAGAGACCAGCAAAAGGTCAAGAGCAGAGGAAAAGAGGAGGAGAAACAAGTGAAATGACGAGGAGAGGATGAGGAGGTGAGGACAAAAAAACCAGGGAGGGAAAGGTGATGAATAGCCATGGACAAGGGCGGTGTGGGAAGGGGAGATGAGCAGAGAGAGAAAAAAAGAGGAGGGAGATAAGAATAAATGAGCCAATTGGAGAGAAACAGAGGGAATGAATTCTTGCTACAGAGAGAAGGATAGAGAGTAGAATAGAGGGAGAGAACAGGGCACAATGGGGAGGAGAAACAGAGGAGAGCGGCTGGGGATGAAGAAGAGCGGGAGATCAGGGAGGAGGAAGCAGAGGGAGCGGCA
>OMPJ01013463.1:42175-77630 GCA_900312935.1 Carapus acus | reverse complement strand
AAAAAAAAAAAAAAAAAAACCTTTTCTCATCTTCTTTCTTTCTTTGGCAGTATGACTGCGGCGTGACCTCTGCTGCCGTGGTTCCAAAGGGAGACGTGGAAGCAGGCGGAGCGGCTGTAGCGCGGCTCAAAGACCTGCCTGAGACAATGGACATCAATCAACTGGAGATGCTCGTGAGTGGCCTCTAGCTCTCTCCTCACTCTCCACTAGCCAGAAATCGAAAAATGTTCCCATCGCACGACTTCCACCTCTGGAATTACAAAATGTAAAAGAAAAAGAAAAAAAACCCACCCCACCGCACTGGCGCTTTTTATCGACCATCAGCTCCTAAATCAGACAGGATGGTGTAAATGAATGGTTTCCCACAGCAGACAAGAAAGGGGGGTGGCCGTTGAGTGACAGCGGAGCAACAGTGTGGGAGATCCTGCTGACCAGAGTGTTTACTCTGAACACTTTCAGCAGGAGATGTGAAGGGCTCAGCCTCAGCTCAGACAGGATTTATTGCCCTAAATGTCCTCTGGTATTAAGTACAGTCTTCCACCGCGCCCGCAGAGTTCACCTTCCTCATCATAAATGTCTTCAAGCTTCCCACACACTTGCTGCAGACTTCCTTTCCCTAATGGAGAGGAGGGAGGAAAAAACCCCACCACGGGTAGCAGGCCACATCCAGGGATGACAAGAGATGTCAGGGTAGTGAGTGGCAGGTGGGTTTAGTTTTTAGTTTATTTGCACAAAAGCGGGGAAAATTTGAGATTTAGGGGTTAATGTGGGAATTCAGAGGTGAAATAATACAGCTTGCAGGTAGACGTGTGACCCTGGGGAGGCTTATAATCATGGATCCAACCGTTTGACTTTGAAATCAGGATGAGCAGATGTTGGCGTTAATATGAAGGGGAAGTCCGTTTCTGAAGAGCATGTTTAACAAAAGGCTGAAACAAAACTAAAAAGTATACACTAAAGAGGACTTAGATCTAATCCAATTCAAGAAGAGTAGAGATATACTTACTTCTGTACTTTTTCCATGATTCTTTCTGTGAAAATTTTTGTCTTTTCCCTCTTCATTCCTAATCCAAAGGGATACCGATTTTTGTAAAAGCTAATGACAGTGAATTTTAACTAAATCGTTGCAGCACAATTTGCCCCCCTCAGTCCATTGAATGGTTCATTGAAACAGTGGTTAAGTGGCGTCCTCCAGAAGTAATGCAGGAAGAGAGCGTCGGCAGACTCAATATATAGGTCATTCATGTACAGGAGAAATAATGACGGGCCCAGAATAGAGCCCAGGGGAACGCCGTGGCATTCAAGTGCGTTATTAAAGATGAGAAAATCAATTCTTCCGTGTTAAGAATAACGTGTCAGCCCCTCTCGTGCAAGACTGTTCGGCATATCTCTCTAAATGGTGTAATAAATGATAATCGTAAAGCATAGACGAGTTGGATAAAGGTAAAGCTGAGCTCTGCCCTGTCATGGCCCATCCTTGGCAAGGCAGCCTCCAGACAGCTCACCGGCTTCTTGTTTCTGAGAAGCCTAAGCTCTACCTTCAGCCCCGAAAACAAAAAGCGGTCCTCTGAAAATTACAGAGTAGCATCACCTTGCTCCCAGATGAGCGCCGCTCAAGTCCTGCCTACATCCGGCCTGACAAATGGACAGGACGGCACGATCTGCTCTGTTTCCCCCCCTCTTTTTCTCTCCCCTTCTCTCTCTCTCTTCCACTCTTCCTGCTTTTCTCCATCTTGTTCGGTCTCCATCGCTACATCCCACAGGGGGCTTGTGATGGATGCCTGGGGTCTAGTTTCTCGCTGAGACCCAACATGGCCAAACAAATAGATTGCAGTGAAATCAGCCCTGATGCACGTTTGTGTATAATAAAACTGCTCGCTGCTGATGAGGATGATGCACACATTAAACGCGCAATCGGCCAGACCTCACAGGTGCCACGCGGACCAGTACGAGTACGCAATGGGTTGGGGCAGTCAAAATCAACGGCGTAGGAGCATTAACTGGATCTTCCTTAATTCCCGCAGTCGGGCTGAGAGACGGGTTCGCCCGCCTGGATCCCCATCTGGCCCTGACAGCTAATTGTTGAACTCCTGTGATTGCTGTAATTACTCACGGCAGGGTGCCGCGCCTCAGACAAGAAGGCGGGATACTCCTCCATTCATTTGTTTGGAAGATGGGGAGTAACCCGCTTCATCCACGATGGTTGGGCCGATGGTTGGAATTGTTGTCTGTGGTGAGATGGTTAACAAGACCAAACACGACCATAACCCCCCCACGACTTGACCGCAACCCCGTCACACCTCCCTCGTCATCCTCCATCCCCCAACTTGGCTGTTTGTCAACTCAGCTGACGCCATCCTCGGCAAGAATGCGAATTCCTACAGCTGTGGGTCTGAATCGAGGCGATGAGTCGCGATTAGGATGAATAGCCTCTGTATGATGGTGATCATGTAGGTTTCGGAGCTGCAACTTGAACTGGAGGAGCTTGAGAAGTGCAACGACGAACTGGAGGATGAGGTCACGGCGAGGAGGGAGGCGCACATGGACGAAATCGCAGAGTTAGAGGTGAGAGAGCGTGCCAATCATCGTGATCGTAGGATGTCGTGTAACTGTGGTTTTGAGCCAGCAGCTTGTGTTTGTATTTATATGTGCATGTATGCTTTGAATTCAGTGCACCATAGATGAGATGAAGCAGCAGGAGGTGGAGCTCCAGGCTGAGATGAAGGAGCAGTGTGAAGAGTACAAGGAGCTGCTGAATGAGAAGATGGCCAGAGATATGGAGATTGTTGCCTACAGGTCAGAGAGGAGATGAAATTAATTCATACAGCAACACAATTTTCAAGGTGATGACTTGCTCAAGCGATGCAGAATATTCTAACCAGTTCAATCCAGGGCAGTGTCTTGCATTCTAGAGATGTCATCTCATATTCAAACACACCAGTTGAAGTGACCGTTGGGTTTGAACCTCTCAGTCAATTCAGTCAGATGCTGTGAGCCATAGATGACTGAAACATCTGCAAGGTCCCGTCCCTGTCCTACGCCCCCTGGCTGAAGAAGTGAAAACTGAAAAGACAGACACAATGAAACCAGACAGATAGATACTGTATATGTGGATTCCATCAGGTTTGATCCAGCCTGCTGTTTTCTTTTGATTTTCCTCTCACATGTGGGAAAACATCGCCAACGTCATCCATTTGCCGCGATCACGTTGCGAGTCCATCTGCTCGCTCCAGAGTCTGACCTGGCGTTCGTCACTGTCGTCCACACGCCTGCACTGATGTCATCCCGACACCTGTAATATCCGTTCGGACGTACACTAGCAAACAAAGGGTTGACATCACAGGACGCAGCCTCCTAACATAACACGGTTTCCTGTCTGTGACCTTGAGGTCCTGTAGTGTCCTTCCAAGTTTCCCCCAAGTCAAGTTTTCTTTACCGTCTGTCACATTGGTATGTCAAGTGACGCACTTCAGCCAGTCTGGCCTCCCGTCAGCGACTTCCTCCTGTCACTCCATTAGCCCTGCGTCCACCCCCCCCGTCCCGTCCCCTTAACATCGCCTATCAGACTGCATCCGACCCCCAGGGGGCCCCACTGCGGGCCTGAGCTCAGGAAAAGAGGCGACCAACACAATAGCTCATTAGAATGGGCGAAGAGGACCTTAGAGTGTCAGAGCGGCACTGGACCACCGCCAGCTGCTTTTCTTCGGCAGGCTGTTAGTGTCAGCCCGTATAAACACGCATTTTCCACATTCGCCACACTTTTAAAGCCTTCTCGTTACCCAGCAGGCCCCTTCAAGCCAGGGAAAAGGATGAGCTGTGTCTCTCCGTCTTTATTTATTGACGGTTTGCTCGTCCGTGATTAAAACTATGAAGAAGGAGAAAGTGCCAGCTGTTTACCCTCCCTGTGCCGTCTGCACAACAGACCGGAATGGCTCCGGGCAGCCATTATCGGAGAGGCTTATCGCCTGCGAGCAAACCTCAGAGCAGTTTGGGGGCAGATGCTCATTGCTTTCGCTCCCTAATGTGTCGGTGTTGATGCAAAACATATCACCAACTCATTCATTCCTACAGCAACACGTAGACCTACGTGCTGCGAGCATTCCACCGCCCTAAGCATTTGTCTGAGTAAGAAAAATGTCTTGGTTCAGAGGAGGCTTGAAGTGAGCGGACCGATTCTGGAAGCATTCAGTCATTTTTGAGATATTCTCAGCAGCCATCTGATGGTTCAATGGCAGAATGGTTCAATGTCTTAAAGGTGTGCTCAACTGCTGCCTTGTTTTTATTTCAGGGGTCTGGTGGACGAAGAGGAGGACAGACTGTGCGACCTGTGAATGGAGGCTGACAAGACACACTGGGCTTGCTGTAGTTCTATAATAGACCCCCTGCACTTCTACAACCTCCTATCCTCACCCAACACACACACATGTGTATTCGTAACAGACAGAGTGAAGCGTCCGACCCTTGACCGCCCCTGGCCCTCCCTTTCCCCAAAACAGCCGCGGCACAAAGCGTTTGAGGCACACACGCCGCGGCTTGAGTAGATGTGGAGTTATCATGACAGATTAATGCTGTCTGGAGGCCCAAACTCAGGCCATTGATAACAGGTCGCTGGCAGATGACCCTGAGGCTCCAGGAGAGATGAAGCAGTCGAAAAAGTTGTGGGAGGACAGTGCTACTGTGAGTGTGCATCCATCCGGCGTCTGGCAGCGTTTTGGGTTTTTCTTTGCCCCCCCTCCTTGAAATGGTCTCTATCTCCTCCAGCTCACTGATATGATTCATAAACGCTTTGTTCCCCATGTCTTAAACAAGACACAAAACGCACCCCGACGCAGACAAACGCACACACAACCCCACGTGTCTGTGTGTGCGGCTGTGTGGAGTCATTCCCCTGGTGAAATCACCTCATCCATCACCTCCACAGGCTGATTACTGGCTCTTAACCTTCGCCCTCTCCACTGTTAACCAACACCCAGACAGCTCTCACGCCAGTCAAACAGCACCCGGATCATCTTCCATTTACAGTTATGAATTCATATTGGTTCAACTGGCAATCAAACCGGTCAAGTGCGAGCCGTGTTTGCCTTGCAAATGGCTCGCGAAGTTGTTGTTTTTTCTCCCTGCCGTGGCGCACCTGGATTCTTGCGAGGGTGAAACGAAAAAGGTTGCGTGAGTAATATTGACGTCTTTCAGATGTGATGTCGCAATTTGTTGTCCTATGGAAATATAATTCTGAGGGGCGGTTGGTTCCTTAATTTTCTTAATCATCTCAGTCAAGTGTGTCGGTTTATATAACATTAAATTAGCAGTAGCCATTTTGCTTTTTTTTTGCTTTAGATTTTAACTAAATAAAGCTATTTGCTCACTTCATCCAGTCTTGTTCTGTTACAAGAAGTAGAAGAATGAGCTCAGTTCCTTCGTGTCCTGCGCTCAACCAAAAATTTTAATTTTCTCAGCAATCAGTGCTCTCAAAGGCTTGTTAGTGCTGTCATAAAGATGAAGAATGTTCCTAATAACTGATCAGATAAGATAAGCCATCACTGAACTTGCAGTGGAGAGAAGTCAGCCTGTGTAATGGAAGAGTGTGCTGTGTGTGCGTGTGTGTATGTGGACATGGGGCTGGGACTGGGTGGCCGCAGTGACTTGTTTAATTGTCCCGACATGAAACATGGCCGGTCCAGGGTGGAAGCCGCCTTGTCTGTTTGCTCAGGGTCGCAGTCTTCAATCAAACTCTCAGGGGACCGGACCCAGAAGACACGTCCCTCCTCCTTCCCCTCCTCCTGTTTGCGTTTTCCATATAACTCAGATAAAAAAAGAGTCTGCCCTCTAGATTAACACCATCTCAGGAGACAAATCTGTCTCAGTCTCTTTCTCCAACCAAACACCAAACATTCTTACGCCAACGAAAAGAGGCAAGTCATTTTCCATGTGGTAGAACTTAGTTAATACTTTCTTTTTTCACCTCTCACAGTTACATAATTTCCCCTGAAAGTTTTTCTCTGTTAATTATTGCACTAAGACCAGAGTGATCTGAATTCCATCCACTTAATTGAATAAAACCTCTCTCAGATATATTCATTTGTGAGGCAAATGATTGTTAACTCCCGATATTTGGGTGTGTGTAGACCTCTGCACCCCCTGCATCCCTTTGCCCTCATCACAAGGCCTTGACAACTGAGAAAAATGCCTGTTAACCCCTCAAAGCTCGATCGTGACACAGAGTGGCTCGGGGGCAAGGCTGTGGCACCTCTGTTCCTTCACGCAGGTCATTTCGATTTGGGGGAGGAGACTTTCAAAGCTGAGTCATGGGTCAGTGATCAGCTAGCAGCTTGGCCTTTTCATCCTTTTTGGCCTGGAAGGACTCACTCGGGAAGGAAAGCGGTCAACAAAGAAGCCAGGACTGACTGGGACCGATAAACACAGGAGGCTTTGGTTCCTCAAGTTCTTTTGGGGGAAATAGACCGAACCTGGACTGATTTAAACCATTTCCAACAAAACATTCTGTGGTCATAACATCCTATTAATATCCCCCTGTGAAGGAATGTGTATACGTGAAGACTGGCAGCGCTCTGCTCTATAAATTGCCACATTTGAGCCTTATGTATCAGTCAACAGATCTTTAATCTGCAGCAGAAGAATTTGATTAGGGCCTGAGGTCACGTTCACCAAGGTCTGTGTGAGTGACTCAGCTCAGCTGTCACCCATACATAGGTGCCCCCATCCCCCAAAATACTCCTATCCCCTCCACCTTGCCCAAGCAAATAAACACTGTCCACCACGAGGAGAAAGGTAATTTTTCAAAGTTTCTTCCCTTCAGCGTGGACGTATGAGACCAAGCTGGTGTTTGAAAAGCAAATAAATAAAAGAGAACAGGTTTGAGTCAAGAAAAAGAGTAAGAACCGTAAAAATACACAAAGGGAAAAGAGCTATTGGGAAGGCACTTCCTTAACAGCAAGGGGGAGCAAATAATAAATTATAGGTCGCCCCCTTCTCCCTCTGTTTCTTTCCCTCGAGGAGGCACTGGTATGCCTCAGGGTTTCGGGAACTGGGTATCCTTCTCTTTAACAAGGGCCATGAACAGACCCCCACTGTGGGAGCGAGACAGACGAGATTCCCACTGCAGAAGAGAAAAAAAGGCTTTGCACCACCATTGCTCAGTCCAAAGAATGTTTACGCACTCAAACACACCCAAACACTCACAAATGGAGTGTGTCCGCTGTGCCGTGACTGCGGGTGCTGGTGGTGCAACTATCTAACCCTCAGTGTTCCGTCAAGTCGATGTTCCACCCATCTTAAATCTGCAGTATCATTTGGCAAGTATAACTGAGAGGCTGCTGACAGCACTGACCCCTCGTTTACCCTACACTCCCCACATGTCTGTCCCAAAGCAGGTGGCAGACACCCCACTTCCCAGCCCCCAGGCCCCCAACATTCGCTTCTCATATCTGACATCACCCTTCGAAACGGATTTTTGATATTATTATTTTCTTGGCAAACACACCGAGTGCTGACTCGTCTCGTGATCGGGAGATAAAGTCCTCGCTGATTTCCCTGAACTCTGCACGATGTCTCGGTCACAGCCAAAGTTGATAAAACTCTCCCTTTTGTCTCCATGTGTTCAATTAATCAACTTCAGCCGCTCGACCGGATGGAAGCGGATGAACAGCCAGAGAACAGCCTGGATGTGTATTCTGCTGGAGTGGCTTTTCTGCCCATTAAAGGATGTTAGCATCTTTCTAAGCGAGGAGACTTTATTGTCAGCCCATGGCTAACACACATCTAACCTCTCACTGTGGTGGATTCTTGGCAGATGGCCTGCATGGATCTTTGCCAGCCTACATCTCTGCTCCCGTGTTAACTCTCACCCTCTCAGAAGATTGGAGCCTCCTTTCACTCAAATCTCTATAAATTATCAAAGTCCCGCTCCCCGAATTTGACACTGAGGTATTTTATCGCCCTCACGGTGGACTGGGAACCTGTCTGTGGCGTACCTCATCTCCATGACAGTTGAGATAGGCTACAGCAGAACCCCGTGACCTACTAAGGAGCTGGTATGGGTAATGAATGAAGGAATTAATATATAAGGAATGAATGTATAAAGGATATCTTATCGAGTCTTGTTCTTTTCAGGCGCAGTGCGGGTGGAATGTTGATTTGGAACATGAGGTAGCCGAGTGTTCACAATCTTAGTAAAGTAGTGCATGGATATTGTATACACAGACAGAGAATTTTAAAAGGTGTTCATGTCACTCTATGATTGTTCTGTTATTATTCATTGTGCTCTATAACTGTTGTTTGCATAGATCTGTTGGACCTCTCAATAGTTAGCAGAGATTTATGTCCACTCAAGCACTGAAGTCAAAAATGAAATAACTCCTGCCCACCTGCAGTGGCACTGATTTCCTCCCAACAATCAGAGTTTTGCAGATTTGCCAACAGGCAGTGTTAAAATTACCGTCTAGACGTCACATAGTGTTTTCAGACTCCCTGCCTCGGCATTTAACACTTTTCCACGTCTTTGCCGATAAATAGCCACTGGTTTGATTAATATGATCTGGGAATGATAGACTCCTGTAGATGTTAGATGTATTTCAGAGTGCAGTGTGCATTTAAATCTGCTTGAGCGACGGTATCATAAGAGACTGGATTAACTGTGATTGTTTACTTCGTGCAGCTGAGGAAACATGACTGAACAATGAACTGTTAAATCACATCAGATTGTGTATTTTACCCCCCTGACCCAAAAGTAGGACCCTTTAATAACCGTCGATCATCAATTTCCTGTGAAAGTAAATAAATGTAATTTATTAGTGGTTTAGTAAGGAGTCCAGCACGGCATATATTGGGTTAGCAAATCTTGAAAGAGAAGTTCCGTTTTACTCCTGTTACCATCTACAGACTTTTTCCTGTGCCTCTGAGGAGTCGACAGCCAGAGCAGGAGTAGTCCAAACTATCATAATTTGGTGCCGGGAGTAAGAAATCACATGTGCCACAGTTTATGTCGGCAGACGTTGCCTGGAGGTATGGGTGGTTTAGAATTTGGAACAAACTACGAAATAATTTTCTTTTTGCCCGAGTCATTCATCTTATCCCAGACACCCAGACACCGAGGCCTGCTTCCCCTCAACACTCACATGACCGGCAGGTAACCAACAGTTTTACATTTTCCTCTCATACTGTTTGAGTTGTATTTTACTTTTCCATGTACATCAAGAAAGTACACCTTTATATCCGTCACAGGCAATCGGTTGGTTTTGTTCTTAAATCGACAAAGCTAATCTTGAGGCAGGTCATCCTCTCCTTGTAAATGGGGGTGGTTCCTGGTAGATCCTTAGACAGCGTTGCATGTGTGTCGATTCGCCTCACTAGAGACTCACCAGAGGACTTGTCTGTCCTGCAATGTTTTACAGCTCAGTTTGCAGACAAAACACCTCTTAACCAATTCCCCTCACCAACATCTGCAGCCAATTTAACCACGGCATTCCTGCAGTCTGTGCTGTTTAATATTCACAGAGGTTAGGATCTGGTGGGACAGGGGTTGATGGGCATCCTAGCCTCTACAATCTTTTGGGTCTAGAGTCCAGACATAGTGAAAAATGAGGGGTTAACATAGAGTGAGTCGGAGCAGAGGTGGGTTAACTGGTCCAATTTGCAGGGATAATAATAGGGTGCATGCAAGGCCTTTTGGGAGCGGTCGCATGGAACACAGACCTGACGGTGCAACCGCACAGGAAGTTTACAACATGGCCAGGCAAATCAAAATGTATTTAATCATCAAACAAGCAGTATGGGGGGGTTGTTGGCAGGTCAGGACCAGCAGCCGTCCCGATGATGAAGACAAATGGTTGGTGAAGGGTCCGACTAGACTCTGACCAGCACCTCAAAGACTGCAGACTGCTGAGGTCGGCACTGCGTGTCTGAGGTGCACAGTTCCACTGAATGCTCGCAGCAGCATCACAGAGGGACTCAGCTGTCCTTGATAGGTTTCATATGAGGACCTAAAATATGGTTTGGTGTCATGGATTGGACAATAACTTTGGATGGCCTACAAGTTAAAGAGGAAATTGCTATCAGATGGAGGAACGAAATAAGGCTTTTATTAGAGCTACAATCAAAATGGCCCCTGCATACACCAGCACTCACAACTGTGAGTGACCGAGCTAGGAGAGAGTATGAATCCTGTTACAGGATAGTCAGTCCCAGCATACGCTTTCTTTTGATATGATGTCTGTTTGAGAAATTACTCATATCAATCTCAAGTGGAGACAATTTAAGGAGGAAGGAAAATATAGACCTGTTGTCTGTTTCTTAAGCAATGCTCATCTGTTCCACTGGCACCCACATCAGAAACGTTCCTGTACCAAAATGATGAAAAGTAGTTCTGAGGACGGCAGGGAAAGGCAAGATTCTGCCATAGCTTCTACCAAAGCTGGGTTGAGTTAGTCCAGTTGGATTATGCCCATATTTCTGGGAACATTTATCTATACAGTGCAATAAGGGCAAACCTGCTAAACCCCTCACACCCCTCCTAACTGGTCAGTTTGGGGTAAAATGAGAATTTCTTCTAAACTGAGATCTGCCCTTGTTTTGCAGTGTATATCTCCCTCCCAAGCCTGCCCATTTCACTTTAAACGGAGGGTATTTCTGCAAATCACACAACCATGGCTGTCTGAGGCTTCTGAGAGGATGATGTGGATCGTGCAACACCTTTCTTGTTCCCCCCACTGAAGGACTGCCCTTGCCATGGCAACGGAGTAAACATCTGTCCCACCATTTAAAGCTGAGATCTTGGGGGGATATAGTTGGCCATGATTTTTTATACATATCAGTCCTTTCATTGTAACACAGGTTTAGAAACACAACGTCTCACATGTGCATCACAGGCGAATGTCAGCAGCGCTAACAAGGTGAGATCATTACATCCATTTGTATTTGATGACCTGGACAGTGCAATGCTTCTCTTCTTCTCACAACACCTATGCCTCATTCAGGACTGACATCTCACTCTTTTCCGACTCTCTCACTCTGTCACTCCGGGACTGCACTGAATCATCCATGTTTGAGTTATCTGTTGTCACATGGTGCCCACATCCCATCAACACTTAACATGTTTCACATTCCCAGTTCTCTGTGATACTGACAGCATCCCTAAACATTCAGTGTGGAGAGTAGAGTTTTTGCCCGTGTTGACAGTGGAAGGACCTCTGGGTGACGGTAAAACCAGCGGTGGCCTCACTTATAATGGCTAAAAATGATTTATGGCAATACTGTCCTACAAAGCCAAACACTATCTTATGAGCAAGGTGCAGAGTTGAGATCCTGTCCTCAGAAAATATAATTGGTGGACCACTTTGATGGTACTGCCTGTATAATGGAAACCACAGTTTGTCGGTTAGGCCTGTAACCACTAGTAAATAATTCACAAATTATGATGTACACAATTTGGTCACAAAGGCACCGTCAAGACAGTGACTATGTTTCTTGGTAGTGGAGGCAACCACACCTGTCATAATGGACTGTTATGAACAGGAATGGGTGGAATATGACAGATTGGTTAAAGCCACAGTCATATTCAAGAATAGCTCTACTTCCCCATAGCACTTGGCTGTGCTGGGATTACACTCTGTTTTTTCTGGGCTGTAAATGAAGCATATCTAGGGCGGTAATAATGTGTGAGGTATCCAGGTTGGGCAATAGCGTCACACTGCCTCCTCTCACATCCTGACAGAGTCCAGCTCAGAGACGTTTGCTGGAAAACACCTTTAGTTACAGAGTTGTGGTGTGGGCACCAGATGAAGGGACAGGGATGGCTGCCAATGACTGGAGTCACAACAATTTGAGAATAAGCAGCAGTAAAGCCCAACACCCAAGTTTGGCATAGGAGCATTGTGGCAACAGTATGAAAGTTTACTGAGGACCTCTATTACCAAATATACAAATGACTGCCCAATGCTCTGGGTCCTAATCTTAAATGGCTTTCATCAGTCATTTTTCAATACACGCATGGAACAGTGGTTGAAGGTTTTGACATCACGCAGAATGAGGTACATAGCTTTGTTTTATAGCATGGGCATAATGCAATAATACATATTTATTTATCATAAACACATACACACATACACACTTAGTATCACATAGTGAGCATCACATACATCATGTAATCAATGAATATAGACTATAATGTTTAAATAAAACCGACTGTAATGGACTACGTGTCTCATATATCAAGTCACAACAAGATCCTAAACATTAGCAGATGCGTTCTTTATTATGTTTTACGTAATCTAACTGATCAACTACCGTATCTCTGTGGCTGGACACCTGCGCGGACACGAACCCATTCATGGCCACAACTACACTCTTGATTACAGAGGAGTCAGACGCATGCGTTAACTAGTGATGTGACGTCACACAGCACGGGAAAATACGCTGTTTTGTGGAATGGACTCAAACATTTATCATCAGTTTCACAAATTTGTACGCACAATGAAAGCTAACAACAGGCGCCTCCATGAGGTATGGTATCATCAACGATGTTCATTTTTCAATGACGCCACACATATCCTCGATAACTATATGTAAAAATGTGAGCAGACACCCCACGAGAAACTTCAATTATTCCGAGGAGTACAGTTCCTCTTGAAATTAAGAGTATCTGTTCGCACTATTTCAATATTCAATTTCAATACATTTCGAAAAACTTACCCGAATTTAGTGGGCACTGGGGTCTGGAAATGCACTTTTTTTTCAGAATTTCTAACAAATTATGTCGTTCATTGATGTTTCTTAACGAGAGAATGCATTTTTAAGCTTATCAAATAAATTTTGATCAAGTGCTAGATTTGTTATTGTGTTAGAATAAATTTCACCTACGCAGCACAACTGCATTAACTTTTTTAAAGTAGAGACTGTCGTTGACAGATTTATCTAGAAGCTCCCGTGGCATGACAATCTGAAAGATATCTTCCACAGAGGATTCTTTTGTAATATATTTTCAGTTTCAAGTCTGTTATACTGTGGGGTTGTTTGTGATTGTGTTTACTTCCATGACCTAAATGTGTCCACAAGCCAAAGTTCAAATTTGTTGCCACAAAACTCTCATTTACTGGCATCATCTGCCAAGGAAACCTCTGCTCCTACAGAAAGTAGACGGTGGAATTTGTCAGGAAACAAGGGAAGGAAACAGATGATGTCTAACTCAGGTTGTGAGCTGGATTTGAACTGGTGATGACAGGCACACATGGTATTCACCTCCAGCCCACTGAGCTTCACAGACAGCATCCATGATTCATCTTACGAACCATGTCTCAGAGAGTGCCACTGAATATCTCTCTGAGCCACATATATGATGTGCGCATACGTGGGGATTTTCAGCGTGCCTGGTCTGGTTTTATAGAGAGTCCCCGTGGAGAGAGATTACTTTTAGAATTTTGCAGGCTGTTGTTAGTGTAACAGAGGTCATGTTTACATGAGTGGAGTAGCTGTTGAAGAGATGGCCCCTGTGAGCCCGCCGTGCTGAGCCACAAAGCAGAAGTCCGCTTGTAATGGCCAAATTGATATACACTGCTTCATTACTCCCTCTGAGGTCACAGAATGCAACTGCTCTGTGTTTAAATTTGGACGAAATTGATGTCAGCACACTCACTAATCCTGTGAACTCTCGCTTTCGCGCAGGGGTCATTTTTAGAAATTTTTTTTATGAATGTCCCACAACATGTAAAAACAAATGGTTTGGATAATGATCTTTTCAGTTCTATAAGCGCAGAGGGAGCTATTATGTCTGACTTTTATTTCACTTCATACACAAATCAACTTTCTGTGTAAAAATCTTGTCAACCCATAATATACACACAGACACATTACAAAGCAAGGCGTTTTAGATGTTTAGGTCTGATGCCAGAGATGTTCACATCTGAATTGGAGAAGGCTGTAAACATTTATGCTTTTTTTCTATTATGAAGGATGTCATTATTCTGTAGTAAATTCTGTATGTATGTGTATAAGTCAATGTTTAGCCATTTCTGAGAGCAGATTGTAAAGCAATTTTCTTTTTAAGGAATCCAGAATCTTTTATTGTCATAACAGCAGTTTAATTGACAATTAATTACATAATTGTGAGTGTTACTGTACAAGAAAGTTTAATAATATGAATTTATATACAAATACATCTAACCTCTTGGATTGTGCTGTCACCGTCCAGACATTCATGGAACTGTGGTTTGTGATTTATTTATGGTTTTTCTCAATGAGTGCATCTTAATGTGTGCTGACAGCTATACATTTGACCTATATGTACATAGTCATGTTGAATCATAATGATTCAATGTCATCTTTTATCTGCCACTATATACAGTGTACCTTACCCACCCTTGGCCTCACTGTTTGTCGGACATATAATTGGAAGGTTTACATTCGGTCGCAGCTGTTAACCTGTTGTAGCCACACCGCTCGTTCTGAAAATGTTGGAATGTGTTGTGAGTGTGAGCGAGTCCACTGTGTATCTAACACCCACGTTCAAGGATATCTGCAGTAACTCTACCTGCACTCAGTTTACCCAAAGCAGTAACTGTAATCAGTAACACACATCTGTCAGTCTGGGAGCATTCTTCAACTGGTTTGTTTCCCACCATGTTGAGCTGACTTAGTTAGACACACAAAGGTGTTCATTGTGATGTATTTGTATGTCTCTGTAGTAATAGATTACAAAATGTCAGGACTCTGATTATACAAAACAGCGACTTTGAATTCTGTCATTCTAGGTCCAGACTCATAAACATTTAAAATAAAGTTTCAAGTATGTTGAAGAAAAGCTTCCTTTTAGCAGACTCAGGCAACATGAATCAACGCGGCCAACAGTGCAGTGCCAATTACAAATTGTGTCTTTCAAATAGGCATGTCATTTTTTTGATGCTGCCTTGGCAATGGCTCTCATTCTTTCTCGTCTTTGCTCATAGATGAGAATCATTCGCTGCCATTCTCCCTGTCACTAAATCATCCATGACCTGTACAAATTATTCACATTTGTCCAATTTTGGAAAGTCTTAGTCTTCCAAGATAGTTTTTTCAGCTTCCTGCCCCTCATTTCTCGTCTCAACTCCTCCAGTTGTCATCTCCATTCTGGCATGCATGGCATCCACTGTCAGTCTGCTAACTATACTGCTGATGTCTGTGTTTACATGTCCTGCATGGGAGATTAGTTGGAGATTTCATGAATTGACACCTGTGCTGCACATGCCACACTCCCATGCACACTTGCGGAGGCATACGTGAAGCGTTGTAGATGAAGGAAGCACTCAGGATTTGTGTTTGATAAACAATTCATTTGAGATAATTAGTAGATAAGATATCACTTTGATTTACTACAGGGACCTGACTGCATCTATTGCCTGAAAGCACAACCACGCTCAAAGGCTTTGTATTACCATGAACTGAATTTTTAATCAATTAATGTCCCAGTGGAACAACTGGGAAATGTAGATTCGTTCCCAGGGGAATGAAGGGGGCAAGGACAACTCTTTCCCATTTGCATATGGCTGGTGCTTACCTTCTTGTGTACTGTTTTAATGTGTGTGCCAATATGGCTTTAATGTCTCCTGTGTTATTTTGTGTTATTTACACTTTTGACCTGTTTGACAGCTGTCCAATTAAAGCTGGACTTGAATCTGCCGCTGCTGCTGCTGCTGCTCGATGTGTGTTGTGCCCCACACAGAGGTATAGATGTGAGAACAAACTCTTCTCTCCATAGCGTGGGGAGAAATGCCAGGAAAGCTTGGCTGTGTTCTGAGACTGCTGTGTCTGTGTTCCTCTCAACTGGCTGTGTGAAAAGATAAGACAGGAACGAGACGGAGAGCTGCTGATTCTGGTTTTATTCCACCCTGAAATCCTTCTCTGATGGTATTTCTTTGTGCAGCTGCAGGCTTGGAAGATGACCGGCATTTAGACTTCAGTAAATGCTTGACAGGCTAATATGAGTGATTAACTAGAACATCTTCAAAAGCGTGTTAAAGAGTGGATTTTTGGCTGTGATTGAAGGAATGCTTTATTATGGTTTGAATGGAGATCACCTAATCTTTGTTGGCAGGCTGGAAATACCTGAACATCACCCAGACACATCTTCACTGCCTAATGTTTCTGTCTCCACTCTAATGTATTTAGCAGAAAAATGGCTAGCCTGTTTCTGTCTTTTATTGAAAGAACAAAGACAATATGTCTTTTATCAATGTAATTTTAGGTAATCATAACTCTGAAGAAACTTAAATGTGACATGTACAAATACAAGAGATGTCCAATGATATCGGCCCACCGATATTATTGGCCTGATATTAGCATAAAGATGTAATATCGGTATCAGATTTTTTGGCTTTAAAACCGACAAAATAAAAACCGCTAAAAATACAATAATGCTTGCGTTACACTGAAATAGTGCCTATGCGCTCCTGAAGCGTTTACCGGCGCACATGTTGGTATCGGCTGTAATCGGTATTGGTAAATTGAGAGCAATATCGGCATATCGGATATTGGCAAAAAAGCCAATATCGGACATCCCTAACAAATACATATATTTTTTGGAAACTCTGCCACTGTTTGGAAATACAAAATACCCATAAGATTTGTTAAATGTGTCTCCATCAACACTCTGACTCTTTGGTTCTTCTGCAATTCTTGTAGATGATAGTGATATACAATGCGAGTACATACAATGCGATTATTGCTAGTCAACTTATCATGGAATTGTCCATAAATTCTAATGTTGATGGGAAAATAGCTTTGCTTTTGAGAGGTCTTGTTAGTGGGCATCTGACAGTGATTTGCAGATCCTCTTCAATTGCTCTCATCCTCTAAGGCCACCGGGTGCTGAGTAGCAGCCAATCACTGCCCTATGTGCACTCCGCTGTTAGCAATTATAGGTCAGTGTGAGTCACGACATCACTGTCTTTGGTTCCTCTGACTCAGGCCTCTTGTCAGCAAGATAATTGTTGATGTTTTCTTCTGACTTTGTCACATAGGGGCATAAATTCTGCAGTGTGGGTATTGATTCACATGTATTTGTAGCCTAAGTGTCAGTTTGTTTTGTTTTTGTATGGTACACTGCATTGTCTACATAAAGCTTAAGCAGAGACACCTTCTGCCACTTCGAGAGAGTAACAGGAAGATTCGGCTTCTTCACAGCCTGGGGACTCATGTTTGGGTGTGTTGTGTGTATCTATCAGCGTTACTTTCCTTGAAGCATCTGATCTGATAACGCCTATGTTGTTGTTTGACAACCCATATCATAAAGTGATGCCTTTCTGAGAAGAGGGGGACTGGCCCCTCAGAGACATGCCTTTTAACTGGCCCTAACAAGATAATGACACTACAAAGTTCCCCTGATCAGCAGCAAATTGTTTTTTTTTTTTTTCTTTTTCAAATGCTTGGGGGTTAAGAGAGAGACCGGAGGAGAGAGGGCGTCACTGGTGTGACCTTGAATGGAACTCATCAACAATCTCCGTTGAACACAGGATGTGCCTATTGTCAGACTATCAGATAATCTATGCCTTGCGTGCAGCAGATAAACACATCGTTTGGGTGACACTCACCGGACTAGCTCACACACTTCCTGGCACTGCACGCAAGGCATACACAAGAGTAGTATTGTTCGAGATAGCATGAGTGATGGACAAACTCATGACACTTGAGACAAAACTTGTTGAAGAGTTGATGTTACAAGTACACGAAGGACCTTGGTTTGGTTGATAATTCCCCATGATTCCCAGGGGTTTCTTGTTTGCAAAAGTGGGGATTTCATGCATCGTGATTTACCCCCGCTTTAACCCCAGACAACGATGTAGACGTTAAAAGGTTTGCGGCCATGACTAGGAGAGAATAGTGGAGAAATGGGTGTTAACCATTCTGTGGTCATGAATCAGGTGTTTAACCAAAGTAACACTTTGTGACCCAATGCCTGACCATCATCAATGTATAGCACTCTAATGATGGGAAAGTTATGACCCTGATTATATTTCCCCACGGGCTAGTGCACCCACTTTGTTCCTGGACTGCGAGATAAGGCTGATGTGGCTAAGCTGTGCAGGGTACAGAATAATCTCAGAAGGAATCTTGCCGCTTTGAGAATACAGCTTAGTCCAGAGAAAGCTGCACAGTCTGTGTGTAGGATGACTGTGGAAAGCGAAGACCCAACGACATCATCATTTCTGGGGAAAACTGTACCCCTAACACACACACACAGCCATGAATGTGCCCCTCCACATGTCACTCCCATCCGTGCCCCAACCCCTGCACGCCTTGAGCCCCCACTCTGTGTTTGTGCTGGCTTTGTTTTTATGACCACTCCAGTGATCCGTCGCCACTGCAGAGCTGCTGGTGTTAACACAGCTGAGGTGCATTACACAGATTGTTGTTCTGCCTCTTACCTGGCTCCAGGCTCTGTTTGCGCACAAGAGTGGTTTGCATTCATCGGAGACAGACACACACACGTACACACTCATGGCTCCGTCGATGCAGAATCATGTGGATATTGAATTTAAGTTTCTTCTACGACCTGCTTCTTCACTGTGTCCTTAATTTGCAATTTAAGGTCACAACATGTAGGAATGATTATAGATCAAGAAAGGTGGTTCAATGACAGCAATCAGCTGGGACATATCCATCAGAGTCTGTTTGTCAGTGGTTGTCTGGGCTTTGTTGGTGGTGTTGAGGCACAGCCAATGGCGGTTAAAGTTTTTATGATGTGTAAGAAGTTGATTCTGGGACTTGAGGGCGAAAAGATCCAGATGTTTTGCCGCAGTCTGTCTCGAGATACATGCACCACTCCAAGATACAGACGACACACAGCCCCATACGTACTTTCCCTCTATAAATCCCACAGCTTTCAATCTTTCTGTAGCTTTGGGATATTGTCAATAATTAAAAGAACCCCATGAGATTTTGCAAACTATGTCTGGCACTCATTACCCGCAGTGCCTCACTCGGCCTGCTGCAAGCTTTCCTCTTTGTCTTAGATTAAATTCAATATACCAGCCTTTCATTCACTCACACCTTCACCCTCCACTTGCACGTTGGTGGCTTGAAGGGAGTGACATACATTTTGATGGTGACAGCAAACAGGACTGGAGCTGCTCACAAGGAGGACCTTGAACCTTTTCAAAGAGACTTCTGGTCTGGCAGTAATGCCCCTATGGTGGACCTCAGTGCCTGGCCCCAAACTGTAACTCTATAGCCTCATTGTCACGCTCCATATCATCCCGGTGACCCCTACACTAATAATACAGGCGACCCAGTCTTGATGATGTAACCTTGGGCGTCTTTTGGGGGAAGCCAAGACTCAGGGGTGTACCTCTTGTCCATCATGACATGTCAGCTTTGCGTGTTAACCAGACACTTCCCTCAGTGGTCCCTGTGGGGAACTTTTAGGACCAGTGGTGCCTGAGGACATTTTACCATGTTGCTCCTGATGTGGTTTGTGGATCAACAAAGAATGTTTGTGTCGCAGTGGGAAAACATGTTTTGGAGGACAACTTCCCAGTTTTGTTGTATTGCGTGGTATGTAACATGTACTGAATGGAGACGTTGAAGACTAGAGATTAATTACACAATAACTGCTTAGCAAATGTATATTGACACGGTACGTCAATCATATTTCCCTTTCTAAGTTTCTTGCTGTATGTCCAGAAGTTGAAATTGGGGGTGACTGTGCAATATGTAGATATAACCAAAGTGATGGCTGAATTGCACTACATCTGGACCTGCCTTCAGTCTCAGTGCGTGCTCAGCAGCTGTGATGCATTAATGTACAGCTTGCTTAGTATGCACTATGAGCTCTCAGAGGGCAAGCTGTCGGCAGCGAAGAGTTGCCTAATGGGTGGGGAGTTGATTTACATTTCCAAAGGTGTGTGCGATTGAGGAAATATTCAGAATTCAGCCAAGGGTGATACTGGCGCTTGATTTAATTTCTCTTTTTTTTTATTTCGAAGCTTTTACAAATCCAATTTCTCTGCATTTAGATGCGGTTGCCGGTGCCCAGAGGCAACCTCCTGTTTCCTGGAAGATACCTGCACTGTCTGAGCCATGATGTTCAATTCAAGGTAATAAAGTGAATGTAGTTCTTCAAAAAATGATTTCAGAAATGTGCTATGCAAATGATAGCAGCACTCGGTGTTTCCATGTGACTGTAATGTGATTACCCTGCGTGGAGGAAAAACAAAGGCAATGTTTTCTTAAAATAAGATTTTTAATATTACTTATTATCATAAAGATATATTTACACACTTTACAGAAATAGAAAATAAAAACACAAAGCTACGCATGAAAGGAAAAAAATAAAATAAGTACTCCAAGAGCTAAAGCTTATCTTTTATAAATTAGAAACCAAAAGTTCAGATATGTACACAGTATTTCAACCATTTCTGATACACTTGTTTATTTATTCATTTATTTATGTCATTTATTTTTGCCCAGTTCAACATCAAAACAGAGACAGGGACTGTACATTTGGCCTGGTGAGTAATATGAGCACACACCATAAACAGAATATAAGTATTCAGGAGTAATACATTGTCTCTCAAAGGTATCTGCTTGAGACCTAGTAACACTGTTGCAATGGCGTGTAAGCCTATAGACTGCATCCTCTCCGATTGTTCTGACTAGCTGATGTTGAACGTGGCGGTTATGCGGATGGAGAGTGTATCCCTATCAAGGGAGGCGAGGCTTATTCTGCTGAGGGTGTGGGACATCTCATTTTGAGGCTCCTAGATAATGACAGATCATATTCATTTCCCATCAGGGAATATAATCTAGTTATCCTTTGGATTACCCAGCCAATGGAAATGTGTGAATGCAGTGGATTGAATATCAGCCACACAATCCTGCAGACACTTATTCTGGAGGCGTGTGTGATACAGTTGGATGGGTGTAGATTCACATGGAATGTGTTGCATGCTAACTCTGTCTCCATTTCCACAAAAAGAGAAATGTTTACCACAAAGTCATGTCAAAGGAATTTGATCTGGCCTACAACCAAGACGATACAATGACATTATAGTACATTTAATGAGAACCTTGTGTTTTTGGTGAAGTGTGTGGTTTGTTTTTTTCTGTTTGTTTTTTTAGATGTACAGTCTACTGCGAGTGGACCAATGGCCAAGCTAATGTTTTAGAACCTGCTGCTAGCTTATTCTCACGTCTGACCAACAACACATGTCTATCTCTCTGCTCATGTCCTCTCTCACACTCTCCCAGCCAAATGCATCTGGACAAATAGGAATCTAAACATAACAGGGTTAATTCTTGGAACAAACATTGTCTACCAGGAAAACATGCTAACAAGTGCATAGGAACATTACTCAGGCCTGGTGATGGTCACAGAGAAGGAAGGGAACTGGAGGCTAACATTGAGAGGAGGATAGGAAATGTTTCTCTTGTGTAAGCCTTGCTGGAAAAGACCATTAAGGAAAATGGTTTTGCTCCCCGAGCATAATGTATTGGTTTACCATTTCAGTTTGAGACTGGACGCGCTTGTCCTTCCACACCACAAGGCCCATTAACCTGATGTGCAAGGGAGGGCTGTGGGCTATGATCTACAAGAAAAGAACGCCTGAAAGCTTTCACGTGTCCACGACATACTGTGCTGCAGACTACTTTTCTACTTGTTACATCCACACAAGATACAGCTTTTCACACTGTATTCAAAAAGTAAGCTTTGGACAACCAGCTAGACAAGAATTAGACAAGAAAATTGTCACAATACACTGGAAAGTCATTCCATACCAAGAGACTCTTGTTTTCAGGGTGTGTTTTTCCAGCAGCATAATGGAATTGCAAAAGTGCAGCCTTGCAAACCCATACAGAGAAGTCTTGGAGCAGAGCCACGTCTATTTGTTGGGACTTGTTGACACTGGAGACTTTGGATCGTGGGATATTTGGCTTTTTGTGGATTCTACTAATAACTAGACCAGGGATCAAAGGGTGCTTCCGATAAACATTGGTTTGCTCTAGTCTCTGATTGGGCAGCATGGCTGGTGCAGATGGTGTGGATACATTCACGAATAACAGTGCGGATACAGACGTCACTTGGCTCCTTAAGAATATCTTCTGAGATGGGAAAATATTGATTTGAACCCCTTGTCATGACTCCTGCATCCCAACACCTACAGCTTAGAGCAGCTCATATCCTCCCTCTGCCATTTCCCCCAGTAATACAAGAGACATCCTGAGCAAAGCGGTCTCATTTCCAAGGAGCATTAATGAAATCTACATCTCTGTCTGAGAGGGTATGAAAAAATAATGGTAGAACTGAAATTATCACTCTTCACAGTGCCCTAGGATTTAATACATTTTTAATCAAGGTGAGCTAGGCTGTGGGTGGATTGCCACTGTGATTTTAGATTCTCTCTTAATAAAAGCTTCTCATGCTGGGATTGAGAAGACTCTACCTCCTACTATAATATTTGCATGAGACATGGTGAGAGGGAAAATAAATCAGAAATCTGCTGCTGATGCCATTATACGTGTTTGCGGATCCGTTTGCTTTCGAATGTGCCCTAATCCAATCGTCGTTCCGATGTTGCTCACACAGGAGCAGGTGTTGAAACGAGGCTATGATACAGGTTATACCTCTTCATAGTGTTCCTAAAATCAGCAGGAGGTTGGGGATTGTAAAGTGGGATGGGTGTGGTCTCAGTCTAAGCCAATTTAACACTTACAGTCCAGACCATAAGTTGCCCTGTCCAGCCTTGGGGAGATCCATCTGAGAAAGATTAGCCAAAGGATTTAATGAGCATAATGATGAAAGCCAAGGCCACCTGTGCTGTGGCCAGGAGGATTATAAAGGCAACTGTTCCCAACATACTGAACGGAGGGAAAGGACTGAACATGGATACATGGCTATACTGGTGTATACATAGAGGGAGAATAAAGATACAGTATATGAAAATATGCTCATATAAGCTATAAATGTACTGTGTGCTTGTGTGTTTTGTTAAATAAATGCACAAAATATACGGCTCTAATACAAGCTTCTATCACTGCACCCTGAGAAAAAAAGAAATTAAACTACTTAAATACAGATAAAAAAGAAACAGTAATATAGTCCAGTATGATGGAAAGGCATAGCATTTCATCAGTGAGAGATATCGGTGAAAGGGTCAAATCAGCCCTAAGATGAGAAATAAATCAGCCAGATTCCAGTGATTAACTGAGCTGAGCTGATGTTTGTGTTGCTATAATTTAGTTTGGTCTAATTTTACTGCTCACCATGTGTTAGTCATCTTATGCAGGATTTCTCTTCGCAGAAACTGATAATGCATAATATGTCAGTGTATTGAGACTTTAAACAAGAGGTAATGTGTTTCTCGTTTCTCCATACTTTCCATTATTTCCTTCCTGGCAGCATTGTGGAGAGGGTCACTATTTGGCACTTCATTAAAAGGCGAGGTGGTGGAGCAGACCGCCACTGCCAGTTAACAGTCGAGTAGAGCGGCTGCGCAGGGCAGCAGTGTGGTTGAGAGGGCTGGGGATTGGGGAAAGGATTGGGATTGGGATTTGGGGTCAAAGGACTCATCCATGCCTGGACACTGACAGCGACCTTCAGTGCTTCACTAAACCCGACTGTCATCGAGTTCTGAAACACCAAAGGCTTTGAACTACATTAGTTTACAGATTAATTATTCTGTTCCTTCAAATCGATTGTTTCGACAACGTGTGCTCTCTTTGCAGTCCAACCTTACTTTGCATGTGGACATTGTGTCAGGTACAAAGCACCATTAATAATGATAATTAAGCAATGATTCATCATGTCATTTAATGCAATTGCTGTTGCACATCCATTTGTACTGCAAAACCTTGGATTCTGCAGCAGACAGGTGTGTGTATCACAAGTGAATATTTTGAAAACTGTCACTGCCCTACTGCATGATCAGTGTCCTTTTCAGCTTGTAAAGCCATATCTAGCTACACAGCAATGGAATCAGCGGCTGCAGTGACCTCGAATCTGAGAGATGGGAATACCACACCACAGAGAAGTGACAGATGCTTCAAGACTTCCCTCTCTACCACATGTCATGCAAAGTGTGTGATTGGGCCGTATTAAGCAAATAGTGGAAACCGAAAACATTTGGGAGAAGACAGAGATAGATACGTAGTGAGGGAGCAAGAGAGACAAAGAGATGAGAAAGAGACAGAGAATTAGAATCCGATAGCTCGGGCTCAACACCCCCACCCCCATTCCCTTGTCCCCGATTCCTCTCAGAGCTGAGGGTGAGTGGCCTGTCCTGATTTTATGTGGACAAAGTTGCTTGAAGAGCCAGCAGGTGCTATGGACATCACTCTTCAGGCTGGGCAAGCGTAGGCCCTTCATTGCAAGGCCCCCCAAGGTGAAGGAAGAGCATAGAAATCAGAACCTGGGGGAGGGCGCTCGAAGCAGTGCCTGCAAAGGGAAGAAACAAAACAAAGCTCAGTTCCACTGCCCCACATGTTTTTTTTCTTGTATCCAAAACATTTCATGACCAATGCAGACATTTCAATTTCCTCTCCAACACAGGCACCCTCAAGGAATGTAGACACAAGTGTTCACTGTGACGCACATTATCTCACACTTGTGCGAGGTTTGTGTGGTAAACACGAAGGACCCGGTTGTCCCTGTCATGCAACAAACAGATTTCATGGGCCGTGATAGAAAGATGTAGCATGGAGTAAGAGCAACAACCATGTATCTCACCACAAAGCACAAGCCCAGCATTGCAGCGCTAGATCGAATCTTGGCAGTGACATAATGTCTTATCTCCACCTGTTTTTTATCTTGTCTCAGTTTTCAGCGGAGTGGCATGCAAAGCTTTGTCGCACGACAACAAGGTTCACTCACAGATAAGAGTTTTATTCCCATCAAAAGACGGAATATTTTTGTGGTGGAGTAATGTCTGAGAATCTGAGAATTTCTACCTAAAGACCTTAAACATACTTTTTATTGCAGTTTGTCCTGATGCCGTTTGCAACGACGTGAGCCTAGTTTACAGGCCTAATCAGAATTCATTCTGATGGATGTGTGGGAGGATTTGCAGACCTGCTCTACATTGTTTTGATGAAAAATGAAACTCATTTATCGAGCTTTCTCACACTTGAGGTCTCCTGGGGTTTTCAGAAATTGCCCAAGGCTTCAAATCTGTAATATCTTGCTGTCTTTTTAGATTGCAACTGGCATGGTTTAGATCTCAAAGCCATATTGGGCACACATGGGTTTGAGTATATTCAGAAACACAACAGGATGGCCCAGGTAGCTATCTTTCGCTTGGGAGTTCCTCACATCTGGAATGTGTAATGTTGAAAAGTCAAACTGGTTCCAACATTTGCCTTAAGTTGTCCTATGGAATAACGGATGAGCTGCCCCTGACACTGCAAGGAGGTGATCAGGAGATGCGAGATAGAGGATAGGACTGTGGATGGACACTGTCAAGTCTATCATTCCTGATCTCCATTTATACTGCAAAGTAATTATGTTGAGGTCTAGTAACGACATATTTATGTGTACTGTGGACGACTTAAGTGCCTCCCCAGCTGCTCCCAAAAGTTTTTTTACCACGTGAAGTTCCAACTGGTGAAAAGTGAGAGACAGATGTAGAAGATCAAAGCCTTATTCATCCAGATTGTAAGATGGTTTTATGCGAGACAGCATGTTTTGAGGAAAAAAGACATTTCTGGGCTGCAGCTCCTCACGGCCCCACTTCTAAACTCTGGTGCTGTTGTGCAAGTTGGCAAGAATGTGATGTATTCAATGAAGAGATCTTATAATGAGGTCAACTATGAACTTCGCGAGGCACAAGAGGAAAGGGAAATCTTCACTGTGTTGCCACTGTTGTGATTTAAGTGGTGTTTGCGGAGACACCATTGTGACTCACTGAGCCGTACAGTTTTACAGACTTTCACGACTTCCTGGTGCTTCCCTTATTGTGTGGCCAACAATTCTGGCACTGACCACTAAACTTGCAGCGATTTCTCACATTTTATTGGCAGACCATGGAATACTGGAGGTCCCATGTTGTCCCTCAAGCTCAGAATTCTTTTACACAGGCTTTATTTCATAGTTTTCACCTTTGTGTCGCTGCCTCTGATGTGTGGTACGAAAAGTAGGCAGGAGATCAAAAGAATTCTCAACCCCATCCGAAAAATGCAAAAAACAACAGTGATCCATAAGCCTCAATAGATTGTAAAATCTAACTGACTGGTTTAGGGCTTCCAAATGTCTTTTACTTTCATCCCTTTTCCCTTAAAACTGATTAACCATGGTTTAAGGAATGACACCTCTGTTTTGCCTCTCTCACTATGGGGCTAATTTATGGTGGCCCTCTGCAGGATGGCGTTGTATGTTGGACACCTCCAGCTGAGATATTGTGTCCTGTAGAGTTTCTCTCACAGGGTTTGGGAGAGACGTTTGAATGGATTCTGTGCTTTTTAATTCAAGGATATAATTGTGGTGCTGTTGCCTTCCTTTCACAGTGACATGCTAACATTTGCCATTCCAGCAGACCTGATTAGACTGGGGTGCGCATGTAGCTTTGATCATATTGTTTTCCTGAATGCGTTTTATAAAACAAATCCTGATACTTTTTTTTGCTGAAATACTTAGTTTGTCTTGGATCTGTTTAAAAAGCGTGTCACAAACAATGTTTTCTCAAATTTCGGATAAAAGAGTCTCCTTACAAAGCCATGTTTTACTTGACTGTAAGTAAAATATTCTTTGAAGCAGAAGATTCACGCCGTGGGTGCAGTTGAGAAACTGAGCCCTGCAAAGTGTTATCTTTAGTAGAAGGATTTAAGTGACTTACGGTAATCAGATGGAGAGAAAAAGATTAATTCCAGCTGAACTTACTCAAAGGTTTGGTCTCTCCGTATAACTATCTGCTCAAGGAGGAAATAAATTACGTAGCCTTTAAAACAGCCTCGATTGTACGATTAAGACATGCAGGCTGGTAGGCTAAAGTCCAATAATCTGTTAAGACACAGACTTCCCTGTGCCAACAATAACATCCTTGTGCTAGAGTTGAGTGTGTATCTGTGATGGCCATTCAGATTTTGTAGTGTTCTCTAGAGTTTCCCATTCATCAGTTGGGGCATTATGATGTATTGTGCTATCAGCAAATTTTAGCAATGTTAGTTTCAACATCGTTTGTTTCAGAAAAATGCAAAACATGCTGGGTTACCTCACCACTCAGCAGTTATCATTTATACTACTGTGTGATAGTAGAGCACTATCAGCATTTGTGGGTCTGATAGAGAAATGTACAAAAGATACTTTTGTTGGTATGTTTTGGCAACAACGTAGACTCTTTTCCTTTTTTAGTGTTTATTAGTAACCCACCTTGCTCTAGAACGGCATGGGCCCCTTGTGGGAAAGACGGGGCCGTGGGCGTCTCCTCTTCCACCCAGCTGGTCTGTGGGTTTGACCACCCCTTGCAGGATTCTGCTGGACAGTCTTTTTCACTGTAGCTGCTGCCTCCAGCTCTCTGCCATGCTCCGTGGAGGCCATGGGACCTGGAGAACATACAGAGAGAAAGGTCCATTTAGATTCGCCCGAAATTGTCTTTCTGCTGATGCCATTTCCCAACCTTGTCTCACACAGCATATCACATTTTGATTACAAGCCAACCCCATCAGTGAGTAAGGAGAACGTGTAGCAAGATCCGACGGGGGGATCACAGTGGTAATGGATGAGGAAACAAGAGACATGTATAGATAAGTGTGTGTGAGTGAGTTTATGTCTGTGTGTGTGTGTGGGCCTCGTCTAGCCCACCCAGTGCTTAAGTTCATCAAGTCAAAGTGGTAGAACCAAAACAGGGTAGATTTGGCTGAGGCTAAGAAGGAAATACAAACCCTCATGTTGCATATCTCTATCACTCACTCTCAAGATTGTAAAGGCAAGGCAGCACTGGATGTTGTTGAGGTGCATCCCAGAGCAGCCTTTGAGCCAAAATTATAGTTGAATTTAATGGCAGCATGTTTCTCACAGGATGTGTGGTGATTGTGTTTCTGTCCTCTGTCTGCAAGTTTTTGTTTGTGCACGTTTATGTTTGAGAGCGATCCCAGATGTTCTTGGTCATCTCTCAATGAGTGTGGCATGATCCCTTATGTGTCTTTTTCCCAAGATTTAGTCCACCTGAAGAAATTGCCCTTTTTGGCTTTCATCCAATGGAATGAACAATTCACTGAAGATCGGCAGAAATCGTCATGGCACTTCTACCCTTTTCATTCTAATCAATCCAGTTTTGCCATCACTTCTGGGGGAATCATCAACTCCCCAGTGTCCTAGAGAAACAGTGGCACCAACTTTCCAACATTCCCGAGGAATGACTGCCCTTGGATGTTGAGTGCCATGGTGAGCATATGTTCTAAGATAAGATGCCCACTTTGCTGTGTTGGTGATACAACAAGCTTGCAATTCCTGGATTCTTGATATTTTGGATTGTTGCATCCCTACCTCTCTGAATATACCATGCAGGATATCACCATTGTTCTAGAGTGTGAGGCGCACAGCTACGAGAAGTAGGAGCATGCTTTGATTTTTACAAGCCATTTGCTTTGTTCAAGTTCCCAGAACTTGACAGCATTGTATTTTAACTGGAGTGCAGCTTTCCTACGGAGCAGAAATCAAGATGTCATTCAAAAGACGAAGGACTTCAAATAACCCCCCATCTTTTAAATATTTTTCAGGGGTTTTGGAATGTCTTTCATTCAGAATGGCTTGCATTCTGAAATGCATGAAAAAACACAAGCTTACTCCCTTAAACAAAAGTTTGACTGACCAAGGCAACACATTGAATCGTTCCAGTTTATGTCCCGGGAATGGCTAAATGTCTCAAGTTCCATTTCCAAACTAATCTCCCTCATAAAGGGCGTAACATACTATGTTTGTGGACTAACACTCGGCTAATTCATATGTGGGGTGTAAAGTCTCTTGCATATTTCTGTGTGCAAAGCCTATGTTTGACCCCAGTCTCGTTAATCTTATGCTTTATCCCTTTGTTATTGTTCAGGATACAGAATAAATACGGGATCAGACATTCTGAGAACAAATCTTTCTTTTTAGCAGGTTTAACAGAAAATGGATCAGTGTTTGCTTAGATTTGAAGCATAAGTGGACCTGTGCTTCAAGGGGGTCAGCCTCATAATATGTAACGTAGTTAGCGGTGTATCCTATTACTCGTATTTACTCTAACGCAGACAGTTACACTATTATAACTGGTGGCCTCGCTCCACTTATGATCTGTGATCATTTTTAGAAAACTCACTTGAAATGTTCTTGTGTGGGCAGTGACTATTTGCGTTCCTAGTACGATTGGGACTCCAAATCTTCATTCAGAACCAGATAGGGAGGTAATGCGAGGTAACATGCTCCATGTCAGATATGTAACTTAGGCTCATTGAATGACTATATGTTATGAGCCAACACACTTTATCATAGATATGACACTACTTCACGACATTGTGACACATCCAAGTCTCCCACTGCTGCTGTGCTGTTTGAGTGTTAATGGATTTAACAGGTTGAACAAAAGTGTACACAGAAATAAAACTATATTTAGACACACACAAGCCAAGCAAGGGGGTAAAGTAATTGTACTGTCGCTTGTAAGTATTATCTACTGCTCTGCTCACAGTGGCTCAGACTGTCATAGCCCAGGTACATACAGTAATGAGACAATTTAGATGTCTACTGCCATAGCAAGCTGTCAGCCTCAGCATTGCATTGAGGCTTGAGGGACAAACATCTCCTTACAACCTCCCAACCTATTCAATCCAGCTAGTAGATGGAGAAGCGTAATGGAAGCTGCTAAAAATAAGCTGTGCTAGAGTGACAGTACTTGCAGTATAGATTAAGTCCCAGCCAAAGCATAGCAGTGTGGCAGGTATGACAAACGACGACATACCAGCAAAGTATCTTGACACATTGCTCGTCCATTACGTTACGATGGAGCATACCTGTACATTACTTGGACCAGACCTTTTGTCTGTTGTAGAAGAGGAGATGGATAATGCATTACTCTATTGCCATAAACAAATATATCATATTGCTCTGAAATTGGATCCAGCCTTTGTAGTATTCAATTTGTATTCTTCCCAAGAGAGATTCAATGTCTATGTTCGGATAGCGTAAGAGCAAATTGTCAACATAACATTTAATCTCAAAATATCAACCATCTTATCTACACATCTGGTGACCTTTTAGTCTCAAGCTTTGACCTCTTCCCATCCCATCTCAAAAGGGGCCCCTTCACTTGGTAATTCTGAAATCAAGTTTTAATAAAAGAAGAATTTTAGGAATGCCTACTTACTGCTGCACTGCTACTTACATGCCTGTTTCCACTTTATGCAGTAGTCTTGCAAAATGGTAATGGATAGTGGACAATGTCTCAATACAAATAACTACCTGCTCCCTCGCCCACGTTCTACCATTTCTTTAATACGACAGTTGTTATCTTATCTTTTCTGTACAGCTGGCTCTGTATCTTCTTGCAACCTGACTGAACGTGCAGCAGTGACACCTTATTCTTGTTGAATCTGCAATGGCCCATCACAAGGGACAGGGAAAAATATACTGTATTGTACATCTTCCAGTACTTGTTCATTCAGTCAACAAAGAGAAATAGATGTCCTCTTGGTTAACCCCAAGTTCATTAGCTATCCTGTCGGTTGGCAAGAGCAAACAGTAAATCAGGGCAGTGTGTCAATATAGAAAAACTTAGAGCATTGCCAAATGGAATAGAGCTGTTATTGGAAGTTGTAAAGCTGATTTGTGTGGACGCACTGCCAACAGTCCTAATAAACAAATATCAGCAGTCCAAAATGCACCCGCATTGTAAAAGATTTGTCATATAACCATCAATCACAAGTGAATGTGCCATGTGTTGTGTGTTGATAATTTATTCCGCTGTGATATAAACACGCAATCAGACATGGATGCCAAAATTAAATCCTTGTTTCGTTTGAATTAGTCAGGCGCTGCTAACTGATTTGCTGCCCTGTGGAATCTTATCTATTTTCCTGCTTGTCTAGCCCACCGCTCCCTGTCACACTGATTAGAAATCAATTGTGAGAAGTCAGATTGATCCATTTTCATGGTTAGCAGAGCATTTCCAAAACATTCATCTCTCCTCAAGGTGTTTTTTCTTGCTCTCAGCACCTCAGTTCTGTTACACCTTAACCCCTTATCTCTTGCTCACAGTAGTTGGTACAGAAGCATCTTAATGTGTCAACAAGCAGCTGTCAGAATGGCAACGAGAGGGGAGAGGATTGCTTATACCTGATTTGTAGGCATTAACTAAGCTCAAAGTAGTATCTGACCAGGCTTCACACTCTTTTTGCAATTTATACAGACAAAGTGGGAGACCAGATCGAAGAATAATTAGTGGGTACAGAGCATAGAATATTTGCTAATATAAAGTAACTGGCACAACGTTAACGCCATAATAATTAAGGGGAATATGCTCCCAGTCTCCAATGAAAGACTACATAAAGAGAGCATTTTGTATTTATGCAATGTTCTCAGTTTTGATCTAATTGTGTTTTATTGTGTGCATGTGCAATCCTCGTGGGTAACAAAACAATATTGGTGAATAGGAAGAATAAATACCCTGGTGTGTGTAGCCATGGTTATTACCATGACGTCGACGGAACAAGCCTGCTGTCTCCATCATGTGCCTCCCTCCTTCATTCACTAAAAGAGAAAGAGGAGCAGCTTCAGCTAATGAATCCCTCTGTACCACGCCATTAGCACGCATGCTAACCCACATGGCCAGGCAGAGACATGTCATGGGCAGAGATGCTTCCGCGGCATAAGCACATTAGGGGATCAGGATTAGTTGGGGATGGATCAGATGAGTTAATTGTGACAGAACAAGCCAAACATTCTCTTAACCTTTGGTAAGCCTCATCAGCATTACAGTAATGTAGTGGGGATTTGCTAGCGTCCTCCCCACACATCCATCCTTCACATATGGAGCTGTGCCTAAGTCAGGCTGTACTCCCTTGCTGCTCCGCTTTCACAAATCAACATTTATTGTCTGAAACGCTGCTTATCACATGCCTACCACTAAGTCTGGGCCTTGGCAAAAACTGGTACCGATTGCTTGCCGACTTTCAGACCGCGTTACCATGGCAGCCACTGTGAAAGGCACTCAGCTTGGAGCAAAACGAATGACATTGTCCATTTAAATGCGCCAGGTTCACAATTTACAAATTTCACCACGCAATTTCTGAATTCACTCAGCTGTCTGACTGTGTCAGTACTGTTTTTTCATCGGTTTTGGACCGCTGCTACTGCCTTTGAGTGTCTGTCCTGTAAGTGTTCCTCTCAGGGGGTTTGTTTCGGTTGCAGGCTTTTTTCCCCTCCAATACGGCCTGGCCCTGTTTGATATGCAGCATTGTTGTTTTGTGATAATGCTAGGCTTGTGGCTTAACTGAAGGCTGGCTTTGTCTACGCAAAATCCACTGAGGAAACCAAAGTGCATGAAAACTTGCCTCCTGCACAACAGCTTTTTACCATTAACCCCTCGCCGACCTGGAAAAACTCAAAATTAATTTCTTTTCGTTAGTCAGCTGCCTGTGAAGTACCGAGCTGTATATGTCCCCGAATTAGAGCTTGTGTGTGCTGATGAGGTGCAAGTCGGCCTGCTCTGCCATGATCAGAGCCATTCCAGTTCAAAGGGCCGGCTGCAGGGCCAGCTAATGAAGCCACTGACTTCCCTCACCACTTGACTCCCTATTGGTTTATTCGCAATCCCACAATCCCGTTGAAGTGGCCGATGAGCAAACAAAATAATGGCAGGAAATAAAGCGAGATTTAGTCTGACCGTCATCTCTAATAACCGAGCGCTGTCAGAGTGGAGGTGCTGGCTTTTCAGCCCAGGTTCGATTTACGTGCTCGGCAGGTAGGCAGGTACACCTACCGAGCTCTGCCCGAGTCTCTAGAGATTCCATGTCAAGGGCAAAGGGATCCTCCAGCCATCCGTTTCCATGGGCACACTAATCAGATGTGAAACACGGCCCCTCCCTCTCATGTGTCATCACACACCCCCCATGCTGTGAACCTGCACGCTTTTTCCCACTTGAGATGTGGGAAAGGGAGAGGAGAAAGGGGAAGCAACGTCACAGTGTAGGGTTCACTGCAGATTTTAAAGCCTGGGAGGGGAGGGTGGCATTGCTTCTTTCCATAGATTATGTAGCTTTGAAAGCAAATAACATTCTAGCAGAGGAGGGTGCTTTCTAAACAATAAGAAATGTGCTTTTGTCCTGTGCACAGCAAAAACATCATCATCATAGCTTGAAAAAATGGTGAAGCTGCATAGATTTTAATGCGTCTTTTTGAGATGCTGGACTCACTTATGCCTTATAGCCCTTACAATATATTCTCATGTAGCGTGAAACAGTAATAGTCGGAATGATTTTTCCTGCAGGTAAACTAAAATGCACTGTTTATTGCTCCTCTGCGCTCCATGAGGTTTTCATCAGCTAGTAGGGTAAACTGTTTTCATGACTTGTTTATGAATTCCATATATTGTTTTGCCCTTGATTTCCAAAAAACATCTGTTCATGTTCAGGGGCCCCTTAGCGCAGGGTGCTCTCTCTTTCTTTCTCTCTCTCTCTCTCTCTCTCTCTCTCTCTCTCTCTCCACCATGGAGTATGAAGCACTCTCCAGATCCAGCAAACAGGATGTGGGAGGGAGCCGCACTGTTATGTCTCCGGCAAACTGTGAGATCACAGCAATGTTTGGTAATTGAGTGTGAGGCAGATATAATAAAATCTCAGTCATTATCTGCGCGAGATGCATCAGAGGTGTTTGTCAGGTGCGATGAAGCCGGGGCAAATCAAAGGACATGCAAAGAACTGGAAGAACAAGGGTGCAGGCAGTAACACATCCCAGACTTGTCATCTCAGCAGCACTTTGAAAATCCAGCGAAAGAAAAAGACGTTAGTTAGCTGCAGCATAGCCTTCTCTACGTAGTGAGAACAGGGAAGATAAAGAGGAGGTTGCACCAAGTAAATTGGTCCTCAATGATTGTCATGGTTGCTTCTACACCTGATTCTTCATCTCCATTCGACGATTGCTACATTGCGACGTATGCTACATGTCAAACTTGTATTGCAGCTCTGGTCACAAAAGCCCCAGGTTGTCCGTTATTGGACACATCTCTTATTCATCAATGATTGAATATTGAATATTTTATCATGATTTTATAATGATTCTCCATTTTTGATGCACAATTGCACAGTCTGCAGGAAGCTTTTGTCAGAGGCAAAACATTTGATTGAACAGTGTTTAGGCATAAACCTGTAAGTGTGAAACAGTCTCCCAGGGAAAATAACACCAGTGATCAAAGGGAGAACGCTGGTCATGAATAATGCACAAGTTCATAAATGAATGATCGATGTTGTCACTGAAGGGACCCAGATGTGTGGAAGCTGGTGGAGATCTAGTGATGTTTTTTTGTTTTCTTTTTTTCAACTGTTCCATGTAATTTAAACGTAGTGCTAAAGGTGGATGACAGTCTTTGACAGCACGAGGTTCACCACTGCTAAAACGTCTTTGAGAATAAGGAGGATTTTGAGTGGAGCCTGAGGCTGATCACTCTCGGGGCATCACTATATGTAGCATACCAAGTCCCACTGCACACTGTAGCCTCAATGGTCTGTCTTCAGAGCAACGCATTCCTACAACTGGCTTTAAACAGCCTAACAATGCCCAGCTGTGTGTCGCTCTCAAACAGATACAAAATCATGTCATCCAGTAATGGCGCCTGTAGAGCGACAAAACCACAAAACCATTTTTTCTTGTTACTTTGGATAAATGCATTTGTACTTCTTTTGGACCTTTTATAGCAGGGATATGTGTTTTTTCTACTCAAGTTTGGTACAAATTGAGTGTGAAAGTAATTAAAGCACTGTCACTCCGTAAGACTACAATATTTATTTTGTGGTCTGGCAGCCTGTTAATAAAAACGTCCACTTCGATCTTGAGCGAGAATCTGATCTGTTGGGTCTACCACTGTAGATGCAGCATTTGATGTTCGAACAGAGAGTCATAAATCACTGTAATATCGGACTCAAGTAAAATCCAGCATTTTTTAACAAGTGTCTGGGTCTAATTAAGCTGTAAGGAGTACCATGCGCCTGCGGTTAAGGTCTGGTAATCACATGAGGTCTGGTTAACAAAAACCACCCCTCCATCAACTCAATCAGCCACCCCCGCCCTCGAAAGCTGCAGGTTCTTCCCTCATAGCTCCGGGAAAGCAGTGGATGGACAGACATTATGTATACAAAACAGGCGCCATAATTACCCCAAAGTCTCCTTACTTACAGGTTGGACCACCAGCTGAGAGTATCTCAATATACAGTACCTATCAATTCCTCTGATTTGAAGAGCATCTCCCATTCAGATAGCCCCGTCCCTGTTCTTTTATTTTCCTGTCCCTCAGCTCCG